>JAMFLL010000160.1:0-57766 GCA_027475725.1 Pythium rhizo-oryzae | reverse complement strand
GAGAAGCCGACGCTCAATCTCTCCAACGGCTGGCTGGAGTGCTTTCTTGCCCGGCACGACCTGGTGATGCGCCGTGCAACCAACAAGCCCAAGTTGAAGCAGGAGGCCATCGCGGCGCGCGGCGCCAACTTTGTTCTGGCTTTCCGAGAGCTTGTTGCCGAGTACAACATCACGACCGCGAACATCATCAACTTCGACGAGACGGCTGTGTTTGCTGAGCACACCAAGAACCAGACGCTAAAAGTTCGAGGGGCTACGGATGTTCCCGTGAAGTCGCTTGGGCTGGAGAAGGTGCGTGTCACAGCCGTGCTCGGCGCCCGCGCGGACGGCTCCAAGTTGACGCCGTGCATGATGACCAAGCCCGTAGGGAAGGCTATCAGCATCTCCAAGGTCGATGGTGTCGTGCGCCTCGCCAGCCCGAACTCGTGGATGAACACGGACGCTTTTATCGCGTACGTCGACTTCATGTTCCCGTTCGCCGCTCCGAACACTCTGCTACTGGTGTTTGACTCTGCCAAGAGCCACATCAGCAAGAAGGTGAAGGCGCATCTGCAGGCACGCAAGATCCTCTTTCTCGTTGCGCCTAACACCCTATCTACAGCCGTGCGACTACGCGTTCTTCAAGCCATTGAAGGATTCCATCACTGAGAGCATCGATGCGTGGAAACGCGCTGGTGAGTACGAGTTGACGCGCGGTGGGAACCCCAAGCCACCACGCGAGTCGGTTGTTGCTGGGTGGCTCAAGGCGGCATGGGCGCCGATCCCGGAAGCGGTCATCCGTCGCGGCTTTAAGAGCTGCTTCATGGGCGCGGACGACTAGCTGGCTTTGTGGCGCCACGATGTCTACGGCTATTTGTTCATGGCCGCTTTGATCGATCGCAACGCGGACGCTCCGGACGACACGGAAATCAGCGACGACGAGCGTGACGACGATGAGCTGGACGACGCGGTGCTCATCGACGGTGTCGCCACGATTGACATCGAATGAAAACCTTGCTTGGTCTTCACATGAGAAGCGCATGCCTGCGAAGTCACACCATTAGTTGTTGCTAACCAGACTTCCCAACGCCGAACTCACCTTCATGTTTTCCCTCTGCACGTTTCCTGGTCGTCTGCGAGACCCTACAATCCACGTAGTGTTAGCCGCCTGTCATCAACTCCCAATACATGTGCTTACCGTTGCTGCGGGCGTTCTTGGATGGTGTCCGCTGCCGAGGGGCTGCCCCGCCGGCCTCTTAAACGGCACTGGGTCTTACTGTGCCGCTCACCGCCAACTGGGGCCGGTTCGGTCGGGGCAGCCCCGACTCGGCAAAATGCAGACTGAGTGCCGCTGGGTGGAACATGCACCCACCGAACAGACACGACGGTTTAGTTTTGTGAGAAAGGGATGTTCTCTGTTTTAAACACCCCCCTGAAATAGTGCCCACATGAGAGGGGGGTTCTAAAATCAACCCCCCAGGGGTTATGTGACAGGTTTTACAGTACTTGTAAGCGACACAACACAAATTGAGTGCATTTTATCATAAGCACCAATACAAAAATGAAACATGGGGTTTGTTTTTGACGATGACAAGCGAGGTTTTTTAGTCAAAATGAAAACACAGGTACCGCTTATAAGTAATGTTTTGCAGTACCTACCAACGATTTGTGTGGGGATTTGACCGCGGGGCGATTATCGCACGATTGGGCCGGCGATTGATTCGGCCGAGCTTGGAAATTCGGAGTAAAACACGCAATACAAGTGTAGGAAATCAGACCTGCACTATGAAGATGTCGAGCACCCGCAACCCCACACCAATCGATAGTGGCTTTTATAGCATGTGCTTCAACAGCGAAAGAATTGGCTTTAGTGGGTACAATCTTCGACACCTTGTCGTTCTCATGGTAACAAATTCTCTTGCACACCATAATCACCACGCTGGATTTGGTGCAAAGTACTCAACAACGCTCATTCCCGTTGAATTCTCTCACACAGTAAATCTTCCATTTCAACAGAGTCAGCCGTCTCTTGGACAATTCTCCCCATCCTGGCAGCGTCTCTAAACTGTAGGTGAGCATCATGTAGACATATGGAGAGCTCTCTTACCACCCTATTGCGCTCAGCCCCTGGCTTCACCTTTTCCGTGAAACGCTGGACCACGTGAAAGGGATCTTGCTCAGTGACGACGTGATCACCGAAAACCTCCATTGCAACACCATGAACTAAGTTCACATTATCGCAAATGACAACGTACTGCTCGTTGGGCACCTCCAGCCAAGACTCCACTCACTCGCGACACAGAGCCTCCGACTCCGTCCGATTTTCAGTATAAGAGCTCGGCCCACAGTTTGACCGCACTCGTTTTGGGGGCAGCACAAGTTAGGACTTGACAGTGTTTTTCTTTTTGCACTTGACAGTGTTTTTGGTTTCCTTCTTCAAAAACCAGCTTGAGCTTCCTGACCTCAATCACATCACTACACTTTTTCAACACGCGAGACAAATTCTCGACTGGTCAATCCTTACCAACTTTTTGATCTTCGTCGAGTTCATGACCATTTCACTCAGAGCACCACATAGCTCACTTCACACTAAGCACTGCCTCGTCAGTGTGTCTTGTTCGTTGACACAATACCACGATGGAATTTCTTTCGATTGTTGGCGGCGATGGAACGATGTGCGGACGGGTTATCGCGAAGCTCCCGGCGCACACGATCACCAAACAGCGAGCGAGGAATAAATAGTTCAGTGTGGATACCCTTTTACGTGATACTGCGGATTCCCTATAGTGGGATATGTTCCAAGCACGTTTGCACCCTCACGAGGCAGTTTCAAAGGGTCGAAAAGGAACACAACGTGAGGTCTCATTGAAATTCCGGCAAGCACTCCATCTACTTGAGCAGCACCATTAGATTTAGCTCGACCCGGCCCTGAAAGGTCTTGTGCGGCGCTATTTTGAACTCTTTATCGTCTTTGATTGGAGGGATGATGCGTCGGAACGCGGATGGGAAAGTGCTCCAAGAACTCTGTATCATTGAGCCGGAGAATATCATGAATTAGAGGGAACCGGCCCGAAGGGTCGGTCCCGAGGTCACGCAGAGTGGGTGCACCAAGGGACGCAAGGGGCATACTCTCATGGAGAGAGCTCCCCTCCAGAATCTAGAAGGAACAACTAATAGACTCCACATTTTGCATCGTTCTACTCAAATGCTTTCCGTCCACTCTGCCATTCGGCAGCATCTCCATCGCGCTGTCCCCGTGGTGAGTGGGGAGCGTTCTAAAGTATCGATTGCTTATGTGCGTCACCTCTCCTTGTCGAGACGCGGCGCCGCTGTTGAGGCGCTCCATCAATTGGCGCAATAGGCCATACTTATGGGTCATCACGTACAGAAAACGTAGCCTGATCTTTGGTGGCTGCACCAACAGAAACAATTTTGTTGATGTAGCCGAACGTGAACTCGATTGGATTGAAAAGAGGGCAATACCCCAGGAGGGAAATGGGTACCGCACCAATGCTTGTCAGAAAGTGGACGATCTGGGAGTCACGGAGAATTGTCGCGCCGTTAAGGATATAGACAGAGTGAGTCACCTCCCGGGTACTGGCAAAACACCAGTTTCTCGAGTACACGATATCTCGGCAGCACCTGACAAACTTCAAGCAATCAACCGTCCCTTCTATGTCATGGATGTCGATCACGCCGTGCACATTGATGAACGCGAGGATTGAGGTACGCTGCTCCCGCTGGAAATCTCCTTTACTAGCGAGCACTCATCCCCTGAGGGATATCCACGCTTTCTGATCGTCCCTCGATTGTCGACCGAGACCTCATTGAAGAATACGAGATTGCTGTGACACTTACTGATAGATGTCAGCTCTTGCATAAAACCGACGAATGTCTTTCTCCTCGACGTCCATGGCTCCATGTGGTGGATTTTCTTCGACGCCGCTTACGCTTCATTCAATTAGGCATACCTCGAGAAGGAAAATGTCGAATATGCGGACAGCAACGCCAAGACTTAAAGGACAGGAAAATACCTGTTTCAACTTGGTCAGTCGCCCCCGGCGATGCTCCACAGGCGCGTCGACGCTTTCTTTGGGGTGGCTATGACCATTTCAGCCATCCGCAGCAGCAAGTACCCTCGAACGCATAGGCGCCTTCAAGTCAGCCCGACTCAGCAGTGAACATTCAAACGCAAGTCAATCCAGCCGAGGGGACTCAAAGACCTCAGCTGCGAGCATCGTACGTGTATTCCTCCTCACCTTCGCGCGGGCGCGCCATTTCTCATTCCTCCGCTCGCCACGCCCTCGAAGGCCAGGTGCGATGCATTTGGTTGCCCCCTTCCGAGCTTTGCGATCATGAAGAAAATAAGAACAGTCCCGAGTATTTCCGGTTTCCAGATGCGGCAAGAAGCTGAAGGAGCTGCCCAGTCCAAGATCGCGAAGACGCATGCTCTTGAATGCCAGAGTGGTCATGACAAGGCACATCACAGAGCTCGGCACTGGAACCCACGAGGGCGATTTCCAATAGTCACGCTAAAGACGAGACGTGCAGCTTTGTGGGCACTTTCCTCGGCTTCCGAACCTCCGAGGGCGTCTATCTGTGGACTGCTCGTTTCGACTAGCAAACTTACCGTGACTTCTAATCCCAACAGCTCGCCACCGCCGACCGTGCCCATGTTGCAGGTGTGAACGTCACCACATTGCCCGGCTGCAAGCCGCCCGCTAAGTGTTTGATACCCTCGCCATGTTATATGTCTTGTATATCTTGTGTGTGAGAGACAGAAGAAGA
The DNA here is from genome assembly GCA_027475725.1 of Pythium rhizo-oryzae. Taxonomy (NCBI): domain Eukaryota; phylum Oomycota; class Peronosporomycetes; order Pythiales; family Pythiaceae; genus Pythium; species Pythium rhizo-oryzae. The sequence continues at coordinate 52,999 of JAMFLL010000160.1, read as the reverse complement.
GAGGAGAGAAATGGAGAACAACACAGAAAACTTCCTCCAAAAGTGTCTTTTAGAACCGCAACGAAAGTTCATGTTTTAGTTAGCGTGCTCCTCACAAGCGTTTTCTAGACTTGTTTGCCCCCCCCCCCCCCCCCCCCCCCCCTTCGGATTGAACTTGCATTAGAAGCGATACTGCCGAATGCGCGTATTGTCGTCGTCGATGTGCGGGCAATGGCCGCAGTGGAACAGCTTGGGAAGCAAGCTCTCAACAATGTCCTGCTCCGACGCCCTGTCTCCCACCGGACCATTCCAGTGGAGCCGAAAATTGGTTGCATCGTACGCAGCACCGCTGTGAACCCGGTCACCGCGGAAAATCAGTGCGTACCAGAGTGGAGTGTCCACAATCTCCTCTTTGTTGGGTTCCTGCTTCTCAATGCAGCCCTTAAAAACGCGAGACTTCGTCCTTGGTCGAGCGCCACGACCGCGGAGCCTAGAACGTACTGTTGACCACCTTTGGCCCTCACTCGGGCAATGTTCTCGCTGATGTAGTCGCCCTGGACCTCACCGCCTCGGTGCGAGCACAAGTAGGAAACTTGGCAGGCTCCTATCGGAGGTCTCTTGGAGAGCAGCGCGTATCGCCCTGAGGGCCACGGTCCTACACTCGACGCGGCACTGCAGCCGGTACAGATCGTCGGGAACACCAACCTCTCCATAGATCGGAGCGAAGGCTCGCGTGTGCGCGTCGTGTAACGCGGCCAAAATAACAGGGGGGGGGGGGGTCAAGATACAGGTCCACGACGACGTAGCCGCGATGCGGGAGCGCGGCGACCTGTCGACCATTGTCTTCGTGCGGTTTTTTTTGGTCTGGGACCTGCGCGGCTGACGCTGGGCGTTCGTTTGGAAAGGACACATTCAATGGGGAAAGCGCCCAGCGTTTGCCGGAGACAATCACAATAAAGCTTTCTGATTGGCTGGTTTCGAAATCTTCGCCTTTTTTATCTCACGGAAACACAGCGGATGTCCATTTCACACAACATCTGTCTAGCACGGCTCCCATGGTAACAACAACCCTGCACAATAACGACCGGTTAACTCGCAATCCCAAATTGTTTTGAAGGATATTGTTCTTGGTATAGCCAATGATCACTTTCCGATGTTATAATTGTAGGCAATATTCGAAATACATACAAAGACTCAACCTAATTGGTGGGTTTTGAGTGGTGTCTTCAAGCAATCTTTGAGTCACGTCAGGCTGTGCGCCAGAGAGACACACATGGGAGGGGTCAACCTAGAACCTACCCCAAAATGGAAAATGCGCCAACGCACGTTTGGTGCTGTAGAACGACGCAGATTGACGCCCCGCGTGATATGTTGAAAAATGCATCACTAAGGTGGTCTGTGCCAAAGGAGACGGAAGTCTGAGTTGATTTGACAAAGTTCATCTGTGTCGCGGACACATTTTCGATACAATCCCGATGTGCGTTTCAGGGCACTGCGCGTTCACATCTGCGCTTGAGAGACGCCCCGGTGCTGCGACATTGCAGCAATACTGAACTCAGCGCATGTGTGTAGAGCAGGTTGGTCCCAGTGCGCCGCATGCAGTCCGTCGTCCATGATGGTAGGTTGATGCTGCACACACCCTCAAAGCTGCCATAGATAAAATCACCGTTTGTTGGTTTACTGTATAAAATATATAATGGATCATTATCAACCTTTATAAGTGAACAAAGAATGAATTGTAGACTCCCAGTGTGGAAAGTGACCCGAACGGCAATCATAGAGCCCGGGTAAACCACCGAACGATCGTTGGTCGACTACCACAACCTGCCATTGGTGTGCAAGCTCCGCGTGCACTGTGGGGGCGAGCTCCGCGCTCATGGCCTGGAGCCCCAATGGCACCCGAGAGATTGCGCCTCTGGCAGGGCAGGGAAGGATTACTTGTGAGTGTACATTCGCATGGGGCCGACTCCGTGGAGGAGCCACAAGGGAAAGCGCCTGTAGAGATCGAGCCCTTCCCTCTTGCCCATGATATACACGCATTCGCGAAACTAATAAACTTTTGTTTCAATGGGCATGGTTTCACAATGAACCCGATCGTGAGATCACCAGGGTTTTCAATTGTCGCTAACCCTAGTACTGGAGCTAACCTATACGGTGTTCTATGTACTTCTTGAGTGTGGTGATAACGACTTTGACGGTTGCTCAAGCAAGCACCAAAAAGGGAATTCTCGGCATCCACAAGCTAGTTGGGAACTTAAGGTTACGATTGCTTACTGTTGTCTTTGTTATAACCCTATACCTACCAACGATTTGTGCGGGGATTTCACCGCGGAGTGATTTTCGCGGGATTGGGTCGGAGCAATTAATTTGGTCGGGTTCGAAAAATTTGAGTAAAACACGCAATACAGTTCATTTCGGGACTAAGCCCGCTGCTGAGATATAGAATATTCAAGGTCATCAGGTGCCGCTACAGCTTATAAACAGCATTTATACTACGTTAGGTTTATTTTTAAGAATAATTTATAGGAGGTATATGAAAAATGTAGCGGGCTTAGCCCCGAAATGGACTGTAAAGGGGAAAAAGTAAAGGAGTGACCCGTAACAAATGGTCTGTTGTTTAAACCGATCGAAGGCGTGACCTGTAAACAAATGGTCTATTGTGTAAACTTGATCTAACGCGCCACATAATCCATTATTTCTATGTCCCCAAATGCATTGATTGGAGCCGAAGTGTTTCGCGGAACATCAGGAAGGATATATCTTCACTTTTAAACATAGGACTTCTTCCAAGTCGTGATTGATCATTTATGTAGGAAGTATAATACAATAAAGTTTTCCTAGTCAAATTTTTACGGTCAAACACGGGGCAAAGATAGATCTTTTTATGGACGCTAATCACTTTATCTTTGATCGGCTATATTGATGTTCTAGATACCCATTGCCACTTGCTGCATGAAACATCGCACACAAACCTAAAAGGAGTGTGCGTGTGTGTGTGTGTGTGTGTGTGGGGGGGGGGGGGGGGGGGGAGAATAAATCCTTGCGCCCTAAACGGCAAGTTAACCGTGTTTTAGACCTAAACAAACCCAATTCAATAACCTAACCTAGGGTTGTACAACCCTAACCTATACCGATGTTTGGTTCCTGTATATAGGCCAATATATTGATTCGGGTGCAGCGAAGCGCATAACCTCTATAACGTGATCGTGTTTTGAAAATGCATGCTTTCACCCACCATCATGTTTTGGGCTGTGACGTCGACAGTGGTTGGGGTTGAAGGATGTTCTTAACGATGATGTCATCAAACGTAACTGTTGGGATTGTGACAAGGCCGACGTGGAGGTGTGCACTGGAGAGCTGCACGTTGTCTTTCTTGGCGACCAATCTCACTTCAGGTCCTGCCTCCTCGTCCTCGCGTCCGCCTCACACTCCGCTTCTCACGCTCTCGCGCCGCTCTCCCCACGATGCTGTTCCTGCGCGCCCGGTCCCTCCGCGCGATCTCATTCGCCTCGCGCGCCGCCGCGCGCTGCGCCAGCTCCCTCGCTGCGGAAGCGCAGTCGCAGTCGCAGTCGCAAGCCGCGCCGTCGCTCAAGATCATGTTCCTCGGGGCGCCGGGCGCTGGAAAGGGCACTTACGCGACGCGCATCGCGCCGATGCTGCAGATCCCGACCATCTCTACGGGCGATCTTGTTCGCCACGAGATCAAGAACAACACGGCGCTCGGCGTCAAGATTAGGGTGCGTTTTTTTTGTTTGACTCGTACGCCGAGGTTCGGGCGCTGACTAACAAGGTGGTTGTGGATGGATGCACAGGAGTACAGCAACAGCGGCGCGCTCGTGCCAGACTCGATCATCCTCGACATGGTTGAGAAGCGACTCCAGGAGGACGACGCTAAGGTCGGTTTCATCCTCGACGGCTTCCCGCGCAACGTGCCGCAGGCAGAGGAGTTTGCCAAACGCGTGGACATCGACCTTGTCGTGAACATCGACTTGCCGCAGTGGATCCTCGAGGACAAGATCAGCGGCCGTCGCGTGTGCAACTCGTGCGGCACTGGCTACAACGTCGCCTTCATCAACCAGGGCGAGTACAACATGCCGCCACTGCTGCCCAAGGTCGAGGGCGTGTGCGACAAGTGCGGCGGCAGCCATCTCGAGCAGCGCCCCGACGACGCCGTCGAGGTTGTGCGCAAGCGCTTGGAGGTGTACAACGCGGAGACCGCGCCGCTTATCGACTTTTACGCGGCCAAGGGGTCGCTGCGCACGTTTGAAGTCAAGAAGGGCCTCGCGGACCTGAGTAAGCTCGTGGAGCTCATCGAGTCCGAGCTCCACCTCAAGTAGGAGCGGAAAGTAACCCATCAAAAACTTTGCGTGGTTTTGTGAACGAATTCATGGTTTTGTGGTTGGTAACCTAAACTTTAGGAAAACAACTCGGGTTTCGCCCTGATCGCCATTCCAATCAGCTCGGAAGGCAGTCAACGCCCATGGACAACTTCCTGCAGCTCGTGCCCATGGAGGCGGACGCCGACGACAGCGACTCGGCGCTCGTCTACGGCGAAGAAGACGACCTTGCGGTCCACGAGGCTGATGACCACGACCACGACCACGACGCGCACGACGCGCACGACGCGCACGACGCGCACGACGCGCTGGGCGACGCGGCGTCTGCAGCCGCCGAGGACTCAGCCGCGCAGTTCTTCGCGCCGCTTGCGCAGTTCGTCGCGGCCTCTGCCGGCGTCACGACGTCCTCGACCGCGCACATACCCGTCGTACCGCAATCCCCGCCGCACTCGACGACGACGGGCACGGCCGAGCAGCAGCGCGCGAGGTTCCTCGAGCTGCTGCAGGCGGTCGAGAGCGACGCGCGCGATGCACAGAGCCGGCTGGACAAGCGACTGGACGCCGTGCGCCGCATCCGCGCCATGAGCGGCGACGTGGTCGAGCAGGTCGGAGCGTTCTTGCCGCTGCTGACCGAACAGTGGCGAGCGCGCGATGCCGCGCAAGACAGCACTGATCGATCCCGACACGCGCTCCTGGCGGCCGAGCTGCTCGAGAGCGCGCGGCAGATGATCGATCCGCGAGACACCGAGGTCGCGCTCGTGGCGGCGTTCCTGTGTGCGAGCGACGCGCCGAGCAGCGGCTGTAGCCGTCGCAGCCCGAGCGCGATCGCGCCGGCCGTCGCGGCTTTGCTGGACGACTCCGGTGCGTTGCTTCTAGACCAGCACCACCACGACCCATTCTGATCGATAGCCGATCGCGACGTTTAATTTATGACGATCTTATCCACTTGTGTGAAAGCTACTCGCGCTACGTCCCCCACTCGAAGAAGCGGCATTGGTTCTCCTGTCCGTTAGCACTGCACTTGAAGAACACGCGGCCCCGATTTGTCTCGGTGCGTGACACGAGCTGCACGCACGGCAAGCCGCACTCGCACGTGGGCACCTCCGCGTCGCCCGGCTTTCGACCGCCGGCCGACGCGCCAGCGTTCGCTCCCCTGACCGCCACCGAAGGAGATGATCCGCGCCCACGGCTTGCTGAGCGGCTACTGCTTGCACCACCAGCACGCGCGCCGTTGAACTCGTCCTTCCAGAGGAAGAAGCCGCACGATTCTTCCATTGAGCACGGACACGAAAAGAACTCGCGGCCGAGGTTTGCACCCGTGCGCGCTGTGCGTAACACGCAAGGCTGATGGTGACCTGTGCACGAAGGCGCATCCGCCGAAGAAGGTGGCGATGCCCGAGACGACGATGAGGTCATGTTCCCATTGGTTGTCGGACGGGCAGATGCGGGTGCCTCATCCTTCCATAAGAAGAAGCCGCACGATTCCTCCATCGAGCGGGAACACGAGAAGAACAGGCGGCCCTTGTTGCCATTGTCTCGCACAACTGTCCGCTCGACGCACGGCTCGTTGTGGCCTGTGCACTTGAAGTCTGATGCCTCTGGCTCAGAAGCACTGCGAGCCGAAGACCGGTTCCCGCTGGAGGAGTACGTGTGTGGCGAGGGCGCGCTGCCCGACGCAGAGACGCCAGGCGTCGCCCACTCGAAGAATGTGCACTGCTCATCGCGTGGTAGTGAGCACGCGAAGAAACTTCGCCCCTTGTTCACACTCTCTCTCGTGACTGTACGTTCAACGCACGGCACACCGTGGTCCTTGCAACGCAGCACTTCGCGGGTGAGGTCCGTCGTATTCGTAGTGCTCGTCGATACAGCTGATGGTCGTCTCGGCATTGTTGTCGGCCGGAATGATGCATCATCGTCGTCATCGTCAATGTCATCGTCGATTCGCCGTGTCCTGCTGGGAGGGGGTGGCGGACGTGGACGATTCGTCGCAGAGGGAGGGGCACTTGCAACTGGGACACTGTAGTGAGGTGGCGGCTGGCGTGTGGGGTCGACTGCGAAGTGCTCTGAGAATGTCATGTCCATCACGTCTGCGTTTTGGTTGACTCGCTCGAAAATGTCACGCATCTATAGCAGGCATGCAGAAGCAGCTGGTGAGAGGGTACTTCTTTGCAAAACGCACGAAGATGGATTCCTAGGACGTACCTGTTCCATGCACGATCGCACAACACTCTTGACATCTTTCTGGCCAAGTGCGATGGCTTTGCAGTCGTTTTCCATCTACAAACACGTGACCACATCAGTTTCCACGCGACAAAAACAAAAAAACCCACAAGATCAAACGCACCGCTGCCCGTAAGACCGGCTTTGCGAGCTCGAGACCCATTTGCTCATACGACAACACGAGGGCGAGCCCGAGTGTTGTTGGCTGAAACTGCGTGTCGTTGTTCACCTTCTCAGCGTACTCGCGCTTGAGAATCGTCTTGATATGTTCCGCGATCGTCGCGTCCGTGCCGATGCCGTTCGCGTCCATCTTCGCGATGAGATCCGACTCTGACAGCAGCGGCGGCGGAGCGGTCTCACCAGCCTGCATCTCCAGGGTTGTAGGCACGAACGAATCGCCTGGTGTGTACACTGGAATCGCCGATGTGTTCCACTTCTCGTACTTGTACATATCCAAGTAGTTGCGCTCCACGACCATGAGTCCGGAAGCGCTAAACTGCTCATCGAGAATCTTCATCTGTACACTCGTCTGGTCGCCTTGCGCGTCGCGACTGCAGCAGGCGAGGAAATGGCGAGCCACAAATTCGTACAATTTTTTCTCGAAGGGGTCGTTGATCGAATTGAGGTCGACAGCTTTGGTAGGGTGGATCGGCGGGTGGGCCTGATCGTCGGCGCCGCCGGCGCGCGGCGTATCAAACTTTTCGGCGCCCATTAACTCGCGGGAAACATATGCTCCCCACTGTTGGTGCTGCTCGTGTAGTCTCACGAGGGCCATCAGATCAGTGCCTTCCTTGAACTTGTTGGTCTCGGTACGAGGATAGCTGATGAGGCCTTTGTTGTAGAGACTCTCGGCGGCCTTCATGGCTTGCTCTGACGACATGCGAAGCCACCGCGATGCGCGCTTTTGCATTTCGACGGTCGTGAGCGGTAGCGGCTTTCGCTTCCAGGTCGGCCGCTTGTCTACGGCCACAATCGTTGCGGTCGGTTGCTCCAGGAGACTCTCGTAGATGCAGAGGCACGCGACGCGATCGTAGATGCGGTCACGACGCCACTTGAAGGCCGTCATGGGCTCGTCTGGTAAGTCGCGCCGTTCGTGCGTGACCGAGATGTAGTGGAACGCCTCGCGCTCAAAGTTCTGGATTTTGAGGTACCGCTCGACGACAAAGCCGAGCGTCGGGAACTGGCACGGGCCGTAGCTAATCACGCCCTTCTCTTTGTTGAGCCCCGGGAATCGGCGCTGGATGCGCACGGTCTGGAAACGGGTGAACGCCGCGCCGATGCGCAGATCGATCTCTGAACGCGCGTCACACGCGAGCGCCAGCCGTTCGTCGGGTGCCGCGAGGTTCTGAACGGCGTGGATGATGTCCTGAGGGATCAGCGCCGAGAAGCGCGCGCGTAGCACTCGCCGTAGGCGTCTGTTCGCGCGCTCGCACACGGCCTTGACCTCGAACGCGATGTTCTCGCCCTCACGATCGCAATCCAGCCACAGCACGAGCCACTATCGTGGAGTTAGCGGGCAATTCAAGACGAACATAAAGGGGGCGTATACGTACGTCGGCTCGCCGTGCCTCCGTCATGAGTGTCTTCTCGATTTGGCGCTGAGTCTCTTGTGGCCGCACTTTCTTCACCACGGGAGCGTGAAACAGCTCGAGGGGGTCGCACGAACTCCAGCTCCTGCGAGATCCAACACCACCGAATTAGTTGCCATGCAAAAGAGCGCGCCGGGGTTCACAAGCGCGCAAATTGCAACCGAACGCACCGGTAATTCGAGTCAAAGTCCAGCTCCATCAGGTGGCCCGTGACCGATGTGATGGCCATGTCCACGCGCTGCCCGCGGATCTCGTACGGGAACTCGAAGATCGCATTGTACGGCGAGAGGCCGGGGCGCTATTGACGACAGAACGATCCAGTGTGAGTCCCAACCTCAGCGTTCTGGCCACCAGCGATCGCGCGGGCGCCAGCTACACGACACGCGCTCGCACGCACGCGCTGGCACGACCCGGACGAGAGGATCTGCGCGATCTCCTTCGCCACGGACGGCTTCTCGGCGACGTTCAGCACGCGCATCACTGATCTGAAAATGGGCAAACTCCCGCCAAAATGTTTGGTGCACAAGGATTGGTTCAAATTAATATCCGCCAATCAGCGTGGCGTAGCTGCTGGATGTTCCTGATCAGCTCAGGTCAACGGCCACTGGCGTCGGAACGACCGGAGGACGACGCGGGGGATGGCGCGACTGCGGCGCTCGCGCGCGGCCGTGAGCGGCTTCATCAACATCCAAAAGCCTGCGGGCGTGACGTCGCACCACTGTGTGGCCGTGCTGCGCAAGCTCTTCAACACGACCGAGGTCGGCCATGCCGGCACGCTCGACCCAATGGCCACGGGCGTGCTGGTTGTGGCGATCGGCCGTGCCACGAAGTTCCTTCAGGTGGGTCCAACACTGGAGCCTGTGAGTTGGCCGACATACATAGCCTCATGGTCCACATTCATGTGTGTTTGGAACCTGTAGCACCTGGTGTCGGATAAGGAGTATCGCGGAGTTGTGCGGTTTGGAGTGACCACGGACACGGACGACATAACAGGGTGCGGGGCTGAGTTGTGATACGCCGGCCGCGGGCTTCCTCCTAATAGCTGCTCGGTGCTGACAAATCGTATTCCTTGAAATGCGCAGAGAGGTGCTCACTCAGCAAGCAGCACCGTGGGTCACGGAGTCCCTTGTGCGCTCGCACTTGGTCAAGTACGAACTTTTTCCATTCCATCGTTGTGAGCTGGACGCGCTACTAACATGCTCCTCCGATTCTCCAGCTTTGTCGGCTCGATCGATCAGACGCCACCACGCATTAGCGCGCTCAAGCGCGATGGCAAGCGCATGTACGAGATGGCGCGCGCAAACAAGGCTTTTGAAGTCACGCCGCGGCGAGTGGAAATCCACGGCATTGATCTGCTAGAATTTATGGCGGGAAACTATCCGGAGGCAAAGCTTCGCGTGGCCTGCGGAGCAGGCACTTACATTCGCTCGATTGCACGTGAGTGTGGAGAATCGATTACCATTCCGCACGAGCGGATCGTGCCCGACGTGTCAAACCAGCTTCTGAACTCTCGTGGTCAGCCGTGCGTGGGCGGGACCCTCGTCTCGCTTGAGCGGACACGGTCAGGAGCCTTTTCAATCGACCAGAGCATCACTTTCGATCAAGTGCGAGAGCTTCTGGAGGTATGAAGAGCTGGGCAATGATTTGTGCTGAACAGCGTCTCTGACAATCTCTTGAAAGTAGGCAGGAGAGCAGCTGCTGAAGCCCATTGAAGTTGCTGTTGAACATCTCCCACTCGTAAAGTTGATTCCGCCACGCGTGGCGCACTGGTACAAGGGTGGAGAAGTCGTAGTTGGAGAAACCCAAGTGCGTGTCACGCTGGATTCCACCGACAAGGCGCCTCTGGTCCACAACATGGGCCTGCGCGTGTACGACTCCGACAATAACTTCCTTGGCGTTTCCCACGTGGACGAAACGTCGCCACCTCGTAAGCGCTTCGTGCTTCGTCGCCGTAACTTCGCGGTTGACCCACCACAGTCCATGGCTGCACCCGCATAGACGGACGGTTTGTAGCCCTAGGTTTTTGTCATCGTTCAGGTTGGACCTTAGCGTTTGATCGCAATAGATGAAATTGTGTGGACGGTTCAACTGTCCACTCTACAGCATGTGTCTATCGAAAAAGAAGCTATCCCTACGTCTACGTCTACAGATGCTGCGGGTGCGAGCGCTGCGCACTCTGCGCCATCATCTGCTGGAGACCAGCGGCCATGAGGGCCGCGAACATATCCATATCCATGGGCATGTCACCCGATCGCGCACCGCCGCTGCGCTGGCCGGCCTGGGAGGCCTCGTACGCGTAAGCAGCCGCGCCTGTGGGCTGCACCATCGTCCGCGCCTCGTCGAAATCGGCCATACACAGCGGGCGCATCGACACGATGTGGGGCTCCTCGACGACCACACCAGTGGTCGCACCTGCGCTACCTTCGACGACCTTGGGCGCAGGCGGCGGCGGGTTCGCCTGCATGTTCTCAATGTGCTCGCGCAGAGGGATCATGAGCGCGGCGCGACACAGCTCCTTCAAGTCGCTGCCGCTGTAGTGGACCGTGTCGACCGCGAGCTGGTGGAAGTCGAGGCTGCGGTCAACGCGCTCTGTGCGCAATTGGAGACGCAGGATCTTCTCCCGCTGCTCGCGGTCCGGCAGGCCGATCTCGAACGTGCGAGGCATGCGGCGCAGGAACGCCGGGTCGACATCGCCCGGGCGGTTTGTCGCACCCATGACGATCACACCGAAGCCCTGCTCCGTGCTCGAGAGCTGAGTGAAGCCGTCCCAAAGCGCCATGAATTCCTACGTTCGGAACGGCCAATGTGAGTCGGGTGTACTGATATGAAGACAAAAAGAGTTCCCTCAAAACGTACTGTCTTCATGGAGGCCAGTGTGGGGTCCGACACGCCGCCGCGCTTGCCCATAAACGAGTCAACTTCATCGATGAAGATGATACACGGCGCGAGCTTCTGCGCGAGAGAGAAGGCCGCACGCACAAGCTTCTGGGACTCCCCGAACCACTTGCTCATGATCGTACTGATCTTCAGGTCGATGAAAAACGCGCCCGACTCCTTGGCGATGGCCTTGGCCATCATCGTCTTGCCCGTACCGGGCTTCCCATAGAGCAAGATGCCCTTGGGAACAGTCATGAGATTGCCGCGCGAGTGGAAGAGCTCGGGCGCCTTGAGTGGCAGCACGACGAGGTCGTAGATGTCGCGCTTCTGGCGCTCGAGGCCGCCGATGTCGGCGAACGACACGTCAATGTCGTGCGGGTCCACAATGTCGCCAGCGATGACCTCTTCGTAGTGGTTCGTGCGGAACACGGGTCGCCCGGAGCGCGAGAGCCGCTGGTGGAGCCGCGAGCGCGAGTCCCCGCTCTGTCGGAACTCGTCGAACACGGGCTTGAGCTGCTTGGCCACGTACTTGGCCGTGACGTACGCGCCGTAGAGCACGAGTCCGTCGATGACCCACGCGAGCGCCTCCTCGCGCACCGAGTACGTCTCGCTGGAGGAGGCTGAGGAGGAGGAGGACGCCGGCGGCGCACGCGCCACGGACGCCGCGCCGTCGCCCGCGCTCTTGCTGCTCGTGCCGCCCATGACGACGAGGGAACCAGAGGAGTGACGGTGCCGACGGAGCTGCCCGTTGCGCTGCTGCTGACTTTGGGCGACCCGGGTCAACCCATACAGTGGCCCTGCGTACTTAGACGACAAGCGTCATCGCACTTAACACTTTTCCCGCGAAAAACTCACGAACAGCTCCAAAGGCAAACATCGCGACGGAACCTGCGAGCGCTATGGGCGTGGTGAAGAAGCCGCAGAGCGCATACTTCCAGTTCAGCGGCGAGCGCCGCAAGCAGATCGTGGAGGAGAACCCGAGGCTGCGCGTGGGGGAGATCCAGAAGTTGATCACGGCCCAGTGGAAGGAGCTCACGGATGAGCAGAAACAGGTGCGAGGCGATGGCCCCCAACACGTCTGAGCAGCATGGAAGAGCTAACGCTCGTGTGCGTGATTGTCTATTGCGTGTCGCTAGCGCTACATCGACCTCGCAGCCAAAGATAAGGAGCGTTACGAGCGCGAGCGCCTCGAGAACCGTGTGGATGAGGACGCGCAGGCGGCACAGGAGAAGAAGGATGCCGCCGCCGACGGTAACGTGTGCATCTACCCGCTCGGCCGCGTGAAGCGCATTGTGCAGAGCGACCCGGAGGTGAACAAAGTGTCGAGAGAAGCCCTCATCGCTATCTCCAAGGCATCGGTGCGTGAACGCATCACGGCATTAGTTGTGGACGCAGCTAACACGCCGCGTAACTGATCTCGGCCTGTAGGAACTCTTCGCTCAGTTTCTCGCCACGAAAAGCTACGAACAGACTCTGTACAACAACAAGCGACAAATTAAAGCATCGGACGTGACGCGCGCGATCCAGATCACGTCGGTACTCGACTGGTTGCGTGAAGACTTTCCGGACGTCAAGCAGGCGGCGCCGACTACAAAGTCTGCTTCCACCGCTGCTCCTCCAAGCAAGTCCAAGCCTGCGTCCTCGGGAAGTGTCTCAGCTTTCTTCCGTGCTCAGCCAACTGAAGAGGCAGGAGAGGGTGCTAACGATCGCGTAGGGGATGAGGTTGCTGTCGACGAAGACGAAGACGCCGAGTCGGCCGAGTCAACACTCGAGGCAGTGGACATGGATGAGGACTAGGCAACCGATAAGCTGTCTTTGCGTGGAACAAATGGGTGTTTGGTGAAAGTCTACTATATTTGTGTCCCACGCTATGGGCATCTCTGTCAGGAAGAAACCCAACAAGGAATGATACCGCCACAGCGTCGGAGGGCATGGTATGAGAAGACCGTCCGGTGCTGAAGCGTCGCTTAGAAGATGTCGTTCCACTCGTCGAACTCCTCCTCGACAACTTCTTCCTCGACGACCTCTTCGACCACCTCGACCACAGGCTCCGCGCGCGGGATGAGACCACGACGACCGGCGACCTTGGCGACGAGGGAGCCGGCCGGGATGACCGGCACGATGCCCTCAGGGATCTCGATGGCGTCGAGCGAGATGCGGTCGCCAACGTGGAGGCCGTTCACGTCCACTTGGAGCGTCTCCGGGATCTTGTCCGTGTACACCATGCACTCGAGCTCGTGGTGGATGTGGTTGATATAGCCACCGCGCTTGAGGCCCGGGCTGCCTTCCTCGTTCAGGTACGTGATCGGGATGCGCACCTTGTGGCCAGGACGGTATCGAAGGAAGTTGACCGCCAGCGGCGCATCGGTAACTGCGCAAATATAAACACACTTGGACGTGAGTTGATCACGCGGTCTATACAACAAACGAGAGGCCTCCCCACGTACCGACATCAAACTGCACGTCACGCATGATGGCCTTGATCTTCTCGCCGCTCTCGCCGATCTGCACGTCGAACACGTGGTTTTCGATCGAGGTCCAGAGCTTGCGGTGCACCTTCTCGAACGTGCGCGTGTTGAGCGCCACGAGCACCTTCTCGGCGTTGCCCTGCGCGTCCTCGCCGTACACGATGCCCGGGAGCATACCCTGTTTCCGCAGGCGGCGCGCGGCGCGCGAGCCCTCGGTTGGGCGCAGCTGCAGCTGGAGCACCTCAGCCGCGGCATCGACGGAGGCAGCAGCAGCGGCGGCGGTCGAGAAAAGCGCCGGGCGAGGCGCCGCGGCGCGCACGACTCGGCGGTGCGCGGCGGCCAACATGCTCATTTTGCGGTCCGCAGGATTCCGAGAGTTGCGGAGCTGCCCAGCCGACCACTGGCTGGGTGATGTGGTGGACAAGGCGCCACCAATATTAAATTAAACAGGTAGAAGAAGATAATGCGCATTATGAATAGTTGATCGATTCCGAAAGGGTAGTATGTTTTAAGTTCTGAGGTGGCCCCGAGTCAAACTCAGACTCAGGTGGTATACTCAGACCAGGGTGAATTGATCGTAGAGCAGCTTGCGGATCTTGTAGTAGCTGCTCGAGAGCGCGCCTTCCACAACGATCTCGTTGTTCATCGCGCGCTTGAGTACAACACCGTCGTTGCAGACCAACATACCACCACGGAATTTGGCGTTGAAGCCGGCTTTGCCCAGCACTTGCTTCATGACGTCGAGCTTGAGCTTTCCATCGCTGAGCAGGATCGGCTCGTGACTTGTGCTGGCGTTCGCGGGGTGCTGCAGCACGGGCAGCGCGCTGTTCTCCGAAACCTCGTATTGGCCCGTGATGTAAGCAACCTCGTGGGTACCGACCTGGCCACCACAGATGAGTTAGGAATTTGCCTCCCGCAGTCGAAAGTGTTTCTTGTGCACATCCTACCTTTCGGAAGACCGATGATGTGTAGAGCGATTCTTTCACCACGAGCTTGAAGACGTTCGTGTCCGACTCGATATCGATACACTCCATTGCGTTCGGCGTGAACACGGCCTCACATGACTTGATTGTGCTCTCGACAAAGCGCTTCAGCTCGTTTGTCGTAGTCTCAGTGCCATGGATGAGAATCAGCTTGCGCGGCTTGACGTTACTCAAGCAGTTACGGATCGCGCGGCCATCAGCTAGTCCACCAAAGTCGACGTGGGTGACACGAGCCATGATCTACAGATCAATAGAGTCGGATCTGTGAGCTGAAGCTGGGCGCCATATCAAAAGTATTCCACGTACCGTGATGGTGACTTCATCAGTCACTGTCTTTGTAGGACGTGTATCCTCGACCTCTTCGTCCTCCACTTCATCGTCCTCCATATTCTCATCTCCGTCCCCATCCTCGGCAAGCTGCTTCCTTGCCTGCCGACTGGCAGTCAACGACGTGTCTCGGAAGTCGTCAGGTGCGATGATCTCGCCATACTCGTCCCATTCCACCTTCGGTTCTGGGGCGAAGAACATTGGGTGCCGGACCGACGCAATCTGCCCAAGACCCACCTTGAACGTTCCACGCAACTGTGTGGCTGCTCATACCAAGTCCATACCTGATTAGTTTCTCCTGCACTAACAGTTTCATAGTCTGTTGCCACGTACTTTCTTTCACGGTCGGTTCAACCGCTGCATCTTCTTCCTCGGACTCGTAGTCTTCAATGCCGAGCATCATGTCTTCCATAGCGGCATCCTCAAGTTCTTTGGCTTTAATTTCAGCCTCCACACGGAGTCGCCGTCTTTCCTTCGCTTCGTGGAGAGCAAGCTCTGCGCCTTCCAGGAACACTTTTCGAGTCACCTGCAGTTGAGAAGACAATGGCCGTCAAAGATGCGTCAGTTGTTGTCCTCCTCGTCGCCGATCAGGTGCTCAACCTACCGGAAACGTTGTCGTTCGGTTGCTCGTTTCGTCCTTCACGATATCCATCACACGAGTCGCAAGGGACGTCGGCGGGGTCGGACCCGTGAAAATGATACTGTTTCTCCCATCCGGAGCCCAACGCACGAACAGGTCCTTCGCAAAACCAGTTTCAAGCGTCGGTGAGGATGTCAGAACAACCTTCGGGCTCGGTAAGTTGTCAAGCTCCTCCATCGTGTGAATCAGGTGGATGTGTCTGTATGAAACAATCAAGGCGGTTAACAATGTGCGAGTCACAGCGCCAACGAACGCACAGTCGCACAGTCACGTACGAAAATTGGAACGGATTCTGGCGACCAACGTCGAAGTTCTTGGCGATGCGCTCATTGCACCACTCGAGCATCGCTTGCGCCGCCTTCGGTGTATAGTAGCTCATGTCGTGCAGCAGCGCAATGGGGTCACGAAGCCTACGTACCGCAATAAATGACCCGAGGGAAGAGCTAGTCAGTAAACACAATTGCGCTTTCAAGAAGCAGGGCAATACCCACTTGTTTTGGATCCAGTACTGGTCCAGCACTCGCATGAGCTCCAACACACGGCCAGAGCTATCAGTGGGGATAAGCACGTTGCCTCCCGAGCGGACGGTCTTCAAAATTTCCATCATGATCTGTAGACAGCAAAATCGATTAGAGATAGGCCACAAGCACAACGCTAACTGATCCTGGACTGACCTTGCTGTCTCGATCCTTGAGCTTTGGTTGCTCCGTGTGGATGTTCATAGAATCTGTGATCAAGAGCGTGGGACGTCTACAGAAAACGAACCATGTTAGCGCTTGGTGGACTCGGTGAACGGGGTACTGACTGAGCTCCGACGTACGTGAACGAGTCGAGAATGGTCTTTTGCAAAACATGCTCCGATCGGTGGTTGTAGTCGACCGCGTAGATGATGTCATCCTGTGTATGGTATCAATACGATGTGAGTGCCACGTGCCTTGCCCCCATTGCATCATTCGCTGTCGCTCGCACGCACCGTTTCCTTCGCGATGCGCCAAATCGACCCGCCAATCAAATGGCCGGCGACGTGCGGCGTGATGACGATGCCCTCGCCCGAGCTCGTGAGCGTGAGCTTCTCCGAGTACTTGAGCTGCTTAAAGTTCTCGAACACGGCGTCGACGTCGTCGAGCGAGAAGAGGTCGAACTCGCCGTCGCGCTTGGTCTTGGCGAGGAACGCCTCGTAGAGCGCGATCTGGCCCATGCGGTGCACGGGCAGCGTGCCGTACACAGGCGCGTCGAGCCCGAGCTTGCCCATGGCGTAGGGCAGCGCGCCCATGTGTGCCATGTCCGGGTGCGAGATGAGCACGAGGTCGACGCGCTCGACGACCTTGGCCAGCGGCCGCAGCGGCTCGACGTCGTACGCGTCCGTCCAGCCGCAGTCCAGCAGGATGCACACGTCGTCGATCTCCAGCAGGTACGCGCAGCAGCGCTCGCGCGAGCGCACGCCGTACAGCGGCGTGAACGTGATCACCGCCATGGTGCCCGCCTCTCTCTCCAGTATCAAACCGCCCACCAGAGCTCAAGTCTATGGGGGAGGGAAGCAAGCGCAAGTGTGGATAATAAGCGGATTGAAATCGCAAAAAGCGATATTATGGATGAATTACAGTATGTAATTGGCTGAAATGCGTCAGAATATCGCGACTTTTGAAGCTCGGCGGCTCGGAATGGCCATGGGCGACCTCGGCGGCGCGGGCCTGGCGCTGGCGGTGGCGGTGGTCGTCGTGGCGGCCGACGCGCTCGCCGGCGTGAGCAGCAGCGTCTCCCACGCGTGGAGCACGCCGAACCAGAGCGCGGGCAGTAGCACCATGGGCAGCAGGTACCACAGCGCGTCGCGGGCCATCGCGGCCGTGGGCTCCAGCGCCACGACGCCCGCGACGAGCGCCAGCGCCACGACCCCGGCGCCCACGAGCACGACGAACGCCGACTCGACAAGCTCCACGCGGTCATTCACGGCGTCTACAGCGGCGTTGCGCGTGGACTCGCCCAGCCGCACGACCTCCACGCTGTACTCCACGTCGTCAAAGTCGTCGGGCCGGAGCCGCTCGCGGCGAGGCGGCGGGCTGCGCTTCTTCCGGAGAGATAGCATTTCACCTGGTGAATACCGCGACGGTTCAAAGAATGGCTTGAGCTGAGCAGTCGCTAATAATGGGGGATGCCCATCTCGGCGGCGAATGCCTGGTTGATCTCGGCGTCCATTTGCTTCTCCCCGACGCCCGCCGGGAGCTGCTTGCTAAGAGGCGTCTTCTTCTTTGCCAGCGCGACTTTAGCAACGTCGACCTGGTAGCGAGCAATCGATTTCGCGGGCACCATACTGGACATGGTCGCGCCAGTCTGAATACACGTGGGTTGTTCAGTTCATCCATCTCACTGCAGCGGAATGAATCGGCCAAGAGCTCGTACCGTGGGATGCGAAGGAGAGGTGGATGGCACCTGCGGGTCTTCTAGGCGCACGAAAACCGAAGCGCCCTCCATGAACGGAAGCATAAGCTTATATTTCTCGGCCGCAATGTCGTCGATCAGGGTTGATAGACTTGTTGATGAGTTTAGCGCGGCCTGAGGGACAAACCAGCGTCGAATGAATGGGAACCCCACGCTGGGCAAATATTAGGCAGACGTACCAACTTGACCTCGCCCGTGAAGAGCGGGATCTGGAAGCTGCCGGCTGCGACCGCGCCCGTTCTCGCGTCAAGAACAGGTACAAATGTCCACGCGAGTGGCTGTGACTGGTAGGCGTTCGTCTTCGGGTTTTTGGCGACCACGCGAACGTCAATCACGACGACTAAGCGTGGGTCCGCAGGAATGTCTCGCAGTGGCTATGAAACATTCAAAACCACATAAAATGAGCATTCTCGCTCCACGCAGTTGTCATGAGCACGAGGAGACGTACGATGAAGCCGTCTTTAAACTCTGGAGACGTGGGCAGACTGGACCAGTCTGAGGTGGTCGTGAAATGAATGCCGCCCGTAAGCCGAATCGACTGGTAGAAAGTGCCTGGCGGCGCAACGCTGTACAGCACACGACAGAACCCTCCGGCTTTAACTTTGGTATTATGGAGACCGTCGATGGCAACGCGAAAACCGATCACAGGCTGGTAACGGTACATGTGACGCAAATTCACGAAGGCTAATGGTTTCGCTGGAAACAAAGTGTTGACAGGAGAGGCATTCAAATCCAACAGAATTAGCGCCTGGTGCACCGAGATTGGCCGCTTCTTCTTCTTTTCCGTATCACGGAGGTGATACATCTTCATCTCCAGCGGCGTCGGGATTGAGGCAGTTGAGTCGTATGCACCTGAGTCGTACGGAGGCGCGGGTACTTCCAAACCTTGAGCAGCCCACTCGCTGGATGGGACAGTTCGACGCGATAGGACCTGTAAACCGTCTTCCGACTGCAGAAAATAACAGTGTTCTGTAAGCGAATGTGCACATGTTCTTCGCCCTCGTACCACTAACCGTCATGGCTGGCTTTACTCGGATCAACAAAGTCGCACACGGTAGCCTTGGGACGGAAGACACTGCGCTCGCAGAAGTCAATGGACCGTTTGCCGGATCATTCAGTGACGCATTGGTGTACAGCGGAAGCTGAAAGGCGCCGTCGTTCAGCCCGAATTGCGTTCCATTTGATCGCGTCGGCTGCGTGCAAGAGTCCGCATCGAGAAAGACCGGGAACAATGAATAAGCGAGAATGACTGGCAGTTTCGACTGGGTGTCGATTGTGTCCACTCGAATAACCAGCGTCAGTGTCGGGTCGAAAACCTTCTCGCGATACTCGACGTACTACATCACGCACGATCAGCCAAGAACTGCTGCACAGCAAACATTATCTGACGTACGTACAAGATTGTAGCTTGGGTTGCACACATCACTCCCACCGGCCGCGACCTGACTGATCGCCTCAGGAATTGAAGGGGAAACCTTGGAGCGATCACTGTTGAGCGCGGCGATCGTGACCTTCGTGACGGTCACATTATCGGGCAAGAAGCGTGCTCCATCGATGTAGACGTCAAAGCCATCACCCGATTGGAAGAGCCGTCGCGCGAGCCGTCGATGACGCTCCATGCTTTGATCAACCCTTAACCATGGTGACGTCGACGATGTATCGTCAACCTGAGAGGCCTCAAGCACAGCTGGGAGAGAAGTTACACCAGCTCCAGCTTGATGTCGATGGACTGCTGAAAGCGTCGACTGCGGACGAACGAGCCCGCTCGGTGGACAAGGGGCCTCGGAAGAAGAGGAAAGCAAGCGAAGTCGCTCAATATCCAGAAAGTCGCGACTTGGAGGTGGTTGGTCGATAACAACGGGCGGAGACCGCTCAGGTTGGTAAGGGGGTAAGACAGAAACGTCTCCTGTCGCCTCAGGCCGTTGGTTCGAGCGAACTGATGGCGATTGGGCGACAGGTGCAGAGAATAAGGGACCCTTATGCTCTTCTGCTGGCTGAGCAGGTGGGTTGCTTGTTTTTGGGCCACCTTCTGGGAGTTGATAGCGACCTGCAATGTTCCAAAACGACTTTCGTCAACGCCAGTCGGCACGTAGCATTGAGACTTGGGTACAGCACCTGCGTGGCTGTCTGGATCCACCACTCCAGTTCGTGCTTGCTCCTCAAGTTCGCCGTTGGCAATTCGAAAGTGGAGAACTACGTCGTCAC
Source organism: Pythium rhizo-oryzae (assembly GCA_027475725.1). Lineage (NCBI taxonomy): Eukaryota > Oomycota > Peronosporomycetes > Pythiales > Pythiaceae > Pythium > Pythium rhizo-oryzae. The sequence continues at coordinate 32,938 of JAMFLL010000160.1, read as the reverse complement.
GTTCAATTGCTGTAGAATCGGAGAGCGAAGAGCCTCGAACGAGCACGGCAGTTGGATCTGGCATTGGTGTGGGGGAGATTTTGACTCTAAACCACCCAAAGGCGAGTTGGAGTTCTCTCGACGACGCACTGTGAGTGCGCTTAAAGACCTCCACCGCTGCCCACCCAAGTCTGCGCAACACGGGCTTACTGCTATCGCCATTGTTGGCCATGACGCTCGAAACCTAGGATAGTACGGACATTAGGTAGCTGATCGACACTATGAGCGAATGCTACTGGCACACCTCCATGACCAGCACAACGGCATCCGACGCCGGCAGCGGCTTCACGAGCCGGTAAGCTGCAAAGATCGCTCGCTTGCGACTTGGTCCTTCGCTCTCGCACTCTTTCGAAACCATTGCCTTGATCGGGCTACGCGGATCCTTGCCGTCATAGAGAGCGAACGTCAACTGGGCCTTCTCAGTTGTGGGGAGTAGACCAGATGCAAAGTCCCAGCACAACAGCACACCCTCAGCGGCGTCGTATGGTCGACTGGACATTGTCATATCCGGGATGAGGCCCCCACCTCCAGATTTCTTTGCGTCCATCTTGCTGATGGCACGTTGTAGACGTAGCGTCATTAGTTCCTGCTTTTGCTTAGAGATCAGAGCTTCGTGACTCAAATCGCGCTTCCGCTCTTCCCGACGCTTCTCTACACGCTCTTGAACTTCTTCTAGCTTTGGAAAATAACACGCACAGTACACCAGTGAGCGCAAATCCTAGATGCCAGTATGCGGGTGAGGCGGAGTAGCGTACTCTATCCTGCTCCTCGAGGAGATCTCTCTCGTTGCGCACTTTGAGAACAGCTTCAAGGTGCTGGCGCTGTTTTCGGGAAGATTGCGTGAGTTATTGATCTATCAAGAGACGAGTGAATCAATTTTATACGACTACCACCTTGAGGGATGCGAGGGTAGGATCCTTGGTTTCTGCTAGCGCACTCGTCCTTGGGGTGTCACCAGCCAACTCAGAGGTGGAGATGTCGCCCGACTGCGTCTGCGTGAGCTGCGTGACTTGGTGCTGCCGTCACTGGTGTGGTCAGAGACCCTGAGCCACCACTGCTAAATCGCGCGACATACGAAGTGGCACTCACCTGTAGGCCAGTCAAAAGTTCTTGCACTTTCGAGAATTCTTTGTCGTCGGCGCCTTCTCTCTCTTTGTTGCGTAACGTATCGAGCTCTCGCTGCAGACGCACGACTTCTTGATCAACGGGTGGGATAGCGAACGACGGCGAAATGTGCGGTAGGAATGAGGGGCTGGGAGGGAATGGAGGTGGCTGTGCCAACACAGACAGGGGATATCCGTAGACTGGGATACCAAATGGCGATGAGTAGGTCCATGGCGAATAGATAGATGGAGGCACCATCGGAACGACGGCGGGCGGGGAAAACATTGAGTACGCTGACGCAGCCATCGTCTGCGGTGGCACAATCGGTGGGGCCGAATGTAGCGGGTGATGGTATGCGAAACTGGGATCCTGAGGGGTTTGGCCTGGGATACCACGAGGCGGATATGTCCAGCCAATCCTTAGGTGTGCCGATCCGCTAGGGTCATGGGGCATCTGCGGTGTGTGTGGGGTATAATGAGAGGCCAACTGGGGTGGGAGATGGGGTATCGGCTCGTCTGGCGTTGCGATGACCCTCTTGACGGTGCTTGCGATGGCATCCCGACCAACTGTACGATTCTGTTCGTGGCAAGTTGTAGGCGATACGCTCGAGGGAACCTCTTCTCGCTGTGCTAGCTGAGGGCCACCTCTCCGCTCGGTCAGAACTGGGAGATCCCAGCTATTACCTACCGTTTGCTGTTTGGCCTTTGTTTGCTCCACTTGCTGCTCAAGCCGCTTGATTCGCGCTTGCTGTTTCTCGAGGTCTATCGCAAACGAAAGTCGCCCAAGGCCGTCATCGGCTGTATCTTGATTGCTCGGCGGTCGGCGAGTACGCGCTACAGCGTTTCCACAAGACGTCAGACGTCTGAAAGGAAAATCGCTCATCGTTCGATTCCACTCACCAGTCTCCTCGACGCGTCTCGGTTTCACGGTCGATTGTAGTGCGACCGGGGGCAACGAGCCACCTAGCTCTACCAACGGCTTGTCTGGCAAACGCGGCTCAGTAGACGAAGCGCCAATCGCCTGGTCTGCCACGACCGACGGAGATAGAATGCTCGCCGCCGCCTGCTTGATCACGTCAAGCGGTGTGCGGCGCTGTTTGTGAATGCTGACTTCCTAGATCATTCACGTTCTGTGTATCAGCCTCGTGCATAATTGCTGCTTCGTCCCGACTCACCTTCTCGCGTAGCTCTTCGTCCAGCGCCTGGAGCCGCTGGCTCTCGGCCGTTTCTTGCGCCTGCAGCGCGCGCCTCCGCGACTGAATCACCTCGAGCTCTCGTTGAGTCGACGTTTCACGAGCCCAGAGGTCTCCCTTTCACACATTTCCACTGCTACATCAGAGTGATGACCAGGCAATCCACGCTGACACCCCCCACGCACCGTGCGCAGCGCGTCCAGCTCCTTGCGCACGCGCTCCTTCTCGGCGCGGAGCCGCAGCTCCCTGTCTTTCGCCTGCTTGAGCTGCCGCAGCACGGCGTCTACATCTACGTGGGCTTCCTCTGCGTCTGCCATTGTGGCCGTCCGCGTCGTCCGCCGCACGTCGCTCGCTCTCAACGAGACGGCATCTTACGCCATCATCGCCTCTGGAAAGTGAAGTGCCCTTTCAAGCACAGGATCGCATTTCCGCCAATCAAGAACGATAGCATGTTTAACATTCATTTTGACCAACCAAATCTGACCGTAGCTCTCCACTCGCGTCGCGGACCGCACGTCACCACCAGGACACACAGCACCATGGCGATGATGGCGACCGCGCGCGCGCGGCTGCCGCTGCTGGCGGCGCGCCGCTGCGCACTGCCGACGCAGCGCTTCCTCTCTGTGCGCCGCGCCGCGGAGCTGGAGACGCAGGTCATGGAGCACATGCGGACCATTCAGGACGGCTTCGGACTCGGCGACATTGTCGCGCTCGGCCGCGTCAAGGTGCGGACCTACAATGCATCTCAATACTGATCCAACCAGACGACTCATGCATTCCTATGTGATACGACTTCAAGGACGTGCAAGTGGCGCCTGAAAGCGGGTCGGTCAAGTTTAAGATCGAGGCGCCGACGCCGGCGCTCATGGACCGCACGCTTCAGGTCCGTGCAGTAGTTACGATTTTATTCCCGTTTCGTGCTCTGGACCCTCTAACGAGTGTGTATGTGTGCCACTTGCAGTGGAAAGAAGAGGCAGAAAACAAGTTGAAGGCGCTTGAATGGGTCAACGATATCGAAATCGACATCACCAAGCCTAAGCCGCGCAACGCACGCGCAAGCCGGTTCTCCTCGCTCAGCAACGTCGCTGAGATTATTGCCGTCTCGAGCTGCAAGGGTGGCGTGGGCAAGTCGACAGTGTCAGTGAACCTCGCATTCAGCCTCGCCAAGCGTGGCGCGCGTGTCGGCATTCTGGACGCGGACATCTACGGGCCGAGTCTTCCGACGATGGTGTCTCCGGCTGACAAGACAATCCGCGTGTCGCGCTCGACGCAGAACTTCGTCCTGCCCGTCGAGTACGAAGGTGTCAAGTGCATGTCCTTTGGTTTTGTCAACCAGAAGGCCGCACCTGGCGCGGGTGGTGTCGGCGCGGCCGTGATGCGTGGGCCAATGGTCTCGAAGCTCGTGGATCAGCTCGTGCTGGGCACTGAGTGGGGCGAGCTCGATTACCTCGTGGTGGACATGCCGCCGGGCACGGGCGATATTCAGATCTCGCTGTCGCAGCAAATGGCCATCTCGGCAGCCGTCGTGGTGACGACGCCACAGCGGCTGAGCTTTGTGGACGTGGAGAAGGGCATTTCGATGTTCGAGGATCTCAAGGTTTGTGTATGCATAAGTGCCCGCTCTTCTGTATTGCTCCCGTCGTCCAAACTCATGATTCACGCCAAAACAGGTGAAGACGGCTGCGGTGGTGGAGAATATGTCGTACTTCGACTGCGATCACGGCTATCGTCACTATCCCTTTGGTACGATCCTGCTGCGGTAGAGTCTCCAGCATCCACAGCTCAACAACTGAAATCATTTGCAGGCCCCGGTCACACACAAGAGCTCGTGGACAAGTATGCTATGAAGAATGTGTTCAAGCTCCCCATCTCTGCCAACTTCAGTGCTGCAGGAGACTCGGGGAGGTACCTGAGTGTCAGACCGTCGATGTGCCACATTCGTTCCCTTGGAGCTGATGTGGGCTTGATTCCGTGTTCTTGCCAGACCTTTCGTGCTGTCCAACCTGTCCGTAGATGAAGAGAAGACCTATGACGAGCTTGCCAAGACGGTTGCAGAGGAGCTGTTTGTGCTGCGCCAGTCGGCACGACTCGCACCGGAGCTGTTGTTTGACAAGACCCGCGGCATGGTGCTGCGCATCTACTCTTTCACGGATGCCAAGGAAACCGTGATCCACCCGGCAGATCTGCGCGCCAAGTGAGTGGATTGTGTGTGGCGTTCACCAGCATCCAGTCGCTGACTCTGATGCTTACCGTGCTCCTCTAGGTGTCGTTGCGCACAGTGTATCGACGAATTTACGGGCCAGCAGGTGCGTCTCCCTGTCAGAAACCGCTGGATGTGATCGCAAGGGTCTAAGTACAACTTGCCTTTGTCAGATCCTCGACCCGGCCTCCGTGCCTGATGATATTCGCCCGACAGCCGTCGAGCGAAAGGTGCGGGATGGAACCAGGGCATGTGGAGGTTGCCGTGACTCACTACTTCTGGTGCTACAGGGCAACTACGCGTTCGCGGTGACCTGGAGCGACGGCCACACGTCGTCGCTGTACACGTACGACCACCTGAACCAGATCGTGGCCGAGCATACAGCGGCATAAAGACAGACAGAGCAAATAGACAGGCACTTGCTGTCGTTTGTCCGTAAATAACACCTCCTGATCCATATCTAACGTCTTCAATGACCTCATTAGTAGCTCCTATCGGACTCCACGTGATCGTTGCCGTTCCAAAACATCACCACAGCAACTTTCGATGGCGGGAAAAATGGACGTCGAACCGGCCGCCGCCGCCTCCACGGGCGCCGATGAGGACCCCGAGGACCTGCGCGTGGAGGTCGTGAACGTGGACTACTATCTCAGCGCGCCGCTGCCGGAGGGCGCGCTCGCCAAGCTGCCGGCGTCGCCCTGCTACCTCCTGGCGCGGCAGGTGCCGGTCGTGCGCGTGTTCGGCGCGACGCCCGCCGGCCAGAAGACGTGCGTGCACATCCACGGCGTACGGTACACGCGCGCACGCTCTGTGTGCTGTCTTGCGCACGAATAAATCTCTTCACGACCTGAGCTGGCGGTGTTGTGGCGTGGTGCAGTTGTTCGCGTACTTTTACTTCCGCGCCGAGGACGACCCGGCGTTCGACGACCCCGAGCAGCTGCGGCGCCTGCTACCGCGCATCGCCATGGAGCTGGAAAAGGCGAACGAGCTGAAGCAGCAGCAGAACCAGCGCAATCGCACGAATGGCAGCGGTCCACCGACGGCTGGTGCGGCGTCAGCATCGGGTGCAACGGCAAGCGGTGACGCCACACAGGCACGGCGGCGGGGCGGAGCGGCCAAGCTGGTTGCTAAGGTACGAGCCTCGAGCGCGGTGTCTTGGCTGTCGAGAAAGCGACAAAAGTGGCTCACTCCATCGCTGGTCGTGTCTATTGCGTAGCTATTGATCGTGCAGGGGACCCCGTTTTACGGATACCACGGGCGCCCTCGTTTGTTTGTGCAGATCTTTTTGTACAACCCCCGTACTGTCGCGACGGTTGTGCAGTTGCTAGAGAGCGGCTGCATCGCGGAGCGCGTGTTCCAGCCTTACGAAGCCCACATCCCGTTCTTACTGCAGGTCTTTGCCGACTACAATATCGAGGGCATGAACTCGATCCACTTGTCCAACGTCATGTTTCGCGCGCCGTTACCGTCCTCTCAGGAACATCTCGCAGCAGCAGCAGGTGATCACGAGGGTTTGACTGTGTTTTTGCGGTCCAATGTTCCAAGTTCACGCATCAATGGCGACGCACAATCCATATCGCAGATTGTGCGAGGGAGGCATGTTCGAGTACCAGACATCGCGCCGCGATGGTTTGATCGCCAGTCGTCATGTGCGTTGGAGGTTGACGTCACGGCTGAATGCATATTGAACCGAAGGTTAGCGCGGAAGTTGCAAGCATCCATGGCAAAGAGCGGAGAGTTGCGGAATGTTCCATCACTGGCAGCACTCTGGGAGGTGCGTTGCAAAGGTACCAAGTTGCTTGGTGTAAAGGTGTAAAAGGGTAATGATAATATCCTGTGATACGTGAAGGAGGAGCGACGAAGACGAATACAGAGTGGAGAGAAGGGGACACCAGAGATCTCACTAAGTGTCGACCGCAAGATGGATGCAACGCCGCAAGCTTGTGCAAACATTGCTCAATCCGCCGCTTCCTCGTTGCTTTCACAGTCGTTCTTTCGTCAAAAGATGGAAGAGGCCACCACAGCTATCATTGAACGATTGATGAGCGAATCCGAACAGCCACTACATGGAGAATCGACAACGAGTGCCAGTAGCCTCAGTATTGACGAAGTTGCACTTGCAGGCAGTTCGTTCTCTATCCACGCGAGCGATGACGAAGTTTCCTGCGTGCGAAATAACACGATTGCCACTCAAAGTGCATTTAGCTTCAGCCAAGTTGAGCACGATCTAGGTGCGTCAGATGATGCAACTCAAGCAGACCAAATGGTAGGATTCTGCCTCGTTCACCTTTATGGTTTGCTCACACACTAATTTACAAGCTCTCTGTTGATCAAGAACTCAAGTGAGCACGAAGATCTAGCTATTATCGATGTGCTCATTTCCATGCAGCGCACGAACGAGCCAGAATGGCAAGATCATGTGCGCTCCCAGCTTGTCCGGGATGACAAAGGTGACTTCTCAGCGGCAAGCGATGCAGAAGAGTCTGATGTGGAAGATTTAGGAGATGATGCTGCACGACTGGATGAAATTGGCGATATATTGGCGTCACAGCATCCTCAACAAGACGGTGAAGCTCTTGAAGACAACTGCGGTGCAGAGGCACATGATCAAAACGGCAAGGAGGATTGGTGGGACGTAGTCCAAGATCAAGCGAAGGTATCGAGCTCAAGCTCACTCCTCGAGCTAGGTAGTCCCAGAATTGATCTGGAGCTGCCAATGGCACGTCGGAAATTAACAGCTGGTCGAGTGCGGCGTCGGGTTGATCTCAGCGCACCTGAAGTGCAATCGAGCAACGAAGACGCCGAATATGTTCCCGACATTGAGAATTTACTGCCCCCGCCGCCACCACCACGCTCTCGGGCATCGAAGGTCCATGCGAAAGTGGATGAAGACGATGAAGATTCAGTACCTTTCGATCCACTAGTTGTCCCTTTGACTCCTCAACCTCATAGAAGGCAAAGACACTCCGAAGCTAGCCAAGCGTCACCAGGAGGCTTCAAGCTGTCACCAGGTCAGGGAAGACCGTTGGAGGGTCGGAGAGTTTGGATTTTTCAGGCGAATCCTCCTTCTATTGCCGACTTACTCGACTCGTCAAAACCACTAGGAATTGAGGCAATGGAGGTACGATACATTCTTAGACAGTCCTGATCTTCTGATGGCATGAATGTTCTTACAAACCTCATCTCTCGGCTAGCATACACCTGCGTTCTACAGTGCCTCGGACGATATACCAGAGAAGCCACTCATTTTCAGTGGAAAGAAGTTCGATTTCACACCGGTAGATCTGTCTCATACCGAGAAATTTAGCACTTTCGGTCTCCGGAGAATGCTCAATCCGTCTGCTTCAGATGACTGGATTAGCATTGAAACACAGCTACACCAATCCAACCGCAGTCGACAACACGGCAGAGTGCGAAGGGTGCGCACTCCTGTCAGACCACCGCCAACAGTTGCTATCGTAGCAGAGTGGTGCGAAAAATCAAGTTTTGCTCAACCACCAAGTGAGCTTTCACAGGTACGTTGCATTCAAACGAGCGTGCGTCAGCACATCAAATCGTTCTCATATTTTGTTCATCATATTTCACAGAGAAGGAAGAGGTCGCGTGTTATCGAGCCACTCACGACTTCCCTCGACAACAAACGCTTATCCCCAAGCTCCATTAACTCAAACCTCACGGTGATGTCCGTGGAAGTACATGCGAATTCACGTGGAGGCTTACTTCCAGATCCACGGCTTGATGGTATCAACGTTGTTTGCTACGCCATTGAAGCTCAAGAAGGACCCACTGACGATAAAACAAAAGGACGGGGAATCATCATGTGCAAGTCGGAAGAGTTTTCCGGAGATGAAAACTTCGGCTTCTGCATCGAAGATGGCGACATTTCGTTCAGCTTTGCAAACGATGAGAGGGAGCTGATTTTGAAGCTGGAGGAGCTCGTGCGGTATTGGGACCCCGACTTTCTCGCCGGATTCGAGGTCCAGAAGGAGTCTATCGGATACCTTGTCGATCGCGCGTCGCAACTGAATGTAAGCGCGATAACAGTGCTGCTTCGAGGCTCAAGTTCTCGAATCTAAGTTGCACGTGGATTCCGTAGATAAACCTGATTCAAACGCTGTCCCGCTTGCCGACAACAATGGTCGACTCCCGTAATCTTGGAGCGATGCAAGGACTAGAGGATGAGGATGGTGAAGAAAGTGGGGACATCTCCATAGGTACCACATGGGGCGTTACGAAAGCGTCCGGGTTGTGGGTTCACGGTCGATTCATTCTGAATATCTGGCGACTTGCCAGGTCGGAGGTGGGACTGTCGTAGCTACAACTGAGCAAATCTCCGAATACTGATGCATTCTGATCTTCACACAGGTGAAACTATCTCGTTATTCACGAGAGGATATCGTGCGGGCTGTTCTAAAGCGCGAGTTTCCCACTTACTGTTCAGAGCAGCTTACGACATGGTATACTAAAGGTGGTGCGCTGCGATGGAAGGCAATTCGCTACACACTTGACAAGGCAAAATGCAATCTTCAGCTGCTATCCAGGATCCAGTTGATCACGCGCACCAGGTACGCTAACCATTCCTGCAACGCTTGCAGCTGTCTTGACAGGATTTATACTGACATATTGGGGGTCTAGTGAAATGGCTCGTTTGTTTGGGATGGACTTCTACTCGGTGCTCTCACGTGGCTCGCAGTATAGAGTCGAATCCATGATGCTTCGGTTGACCAAGCGTCACAACTACTTGTTGGTGTCGCCGAGTCGAACCCAAGTCGCGCGGCAAGCAGCGATGGAGTGCATCCCATTAGTGATGGAGCCTCAGTCGAGTTTTTATTCTGACCCCGTTGTCGTGCTAGACTTCCAGTCATTGTATCCTTCGCTAGTCATTGGGTACAACCTATGCTATTCAACCATGTTTGGACGGCTTAGGGACGGTCTTCATGCCGATCTCGAAACAGCCCTCGGAGTGGTGGATTTTACCCCCAGCGCCGAAGGTCTCATCCAAGATCGACACAACCTTATCACGGTCCCAAACGGAGTTCTCATCTCCTCCAAGGTTCATCGCCTTGGCGTGCTTCCCGTTATTCTGGACGAAATTTTGTCGACACGTATCATGGTGAAAAGCGCGATGAAGACTGCCAAGAAGAAAGGTGACGAACGACTTGAGAAGGTTCTCAACGCGCGACAATTGGCGCTCAAGCTGCTAGCGAACGTGACATACGGGTACACGGCAGCAGGTTTCTCTGGACGCATGCCGTGTGCACAGCTCGCAGATGCGATCGTGCAAAGCGGGCGATGCACGTTGGAAGCAGCGGTCCGACTCGTCGAGGGGCACGCATCGTGGAATGCCAAGGTCGTGTACGGCGACACCGACAGCCTCTTTGTGCTGCTTCGAGGACGCTCCAAAGATGACGCGTTTCGGATCGGACAGGAAATTGCTGATGCCGTTACCGCCGCCAACCCTAAGTGAGTTGTTTGTTAGGCGTGAATGGATGCGCATGGGTGGAGTAGAGTGGAAATGCTCACTATAATTTTCTTTTCTGCGTAGACCGGTGACGCTGAAGCTTGAAAAAGTGTACATGGGATGCATTCTGGTTTCCAAAAAGCGATATGTCGGCCTCAAGCACGAATCCCCAGACCAAGCTGTGGGCGTCATCGAGTCGAAAGGCGTGGAAGTCGTGCGGCGAGACTCGTGCGGAGTTGTTCAACAATCGATGCAGCGCTGCCTCGAGCTGCTTTTCGCGACGAGCGATCTTTCTCTTGTGAAGCAGTCACTCGAGGAGTACTGGCTAAGGATGCTAGACGACCAGATTCCGCTCAAGGACTTTGTCTTCGCGAAAGAGGTTCGCTTGGGCACTTACGCTCGAGGAAGTGCACCCCCTGCAGCACTTGTGAGCGCGAAAGCCATGGCGAAAGATCCACGCGCGGAGCCGCGGTATGCTGAGCGCGTCCCCTACGTCGTCGTGAACGGCCCTCCTGGGGCTCGCTTGATGGATTTGGTCGTCTCTCCGACTGACTTTCTCGACCGCCGACGAGGCGCTTCTTTGAGTATCAACTACCAGTACTACATCCAGAAGCAGATGATCCCAAGCCTTGAGCGCCTCTTTCTGCTGACGGGGGCGAACGTTCGACTCTGGTACACGCAGTTACCTCGCGTGGCAGGCAAAGCCCGCATAACAGCAGCGCCCACCGCGCGTGGATCCAGCAAGAAATCGCTCCTGGCGGAGACGCGGTCGATCGACTCGTTCTACCTGAGCAAGCATTGTCGGCTGTGTGGTACAATGGGCCAGAGCGTGCTGTGCCAAGACTGTGAAGGCAACCCACAGCGCAGCGAGTTTGTTCGCCAAGTGCTTGCGGCATCTCGCGAGCGAAGTTTGGAGACGCTACGTCTCATCTGCACGGCGTGCGATGGCCGAGATGCGATGAAAGCTTGCGGGAATGTCTCGTGCGGCGTGTGGAACCGTATTCGACTTGTCCAGAATGGGCGAGAGCAGGAAGAGTTTGAAGTGAAATGGTGAAGTTACGCTTGTGCGAATCTACTATACTCAATGCACTATTCAACTCGTGAAGAACTCTGGAGGAAAACGACTCTAGAGAGATATGCACTGATCGAGATCACAAGAAAACCGAGAAAAAAGCATCCTGTTCGTCAGGGCGTTGATGAGACCCAACCGCGGTGACTTTGCCGGATGGATCGACATGGCACACAAACTCTTCCTCATCGCTCGTATCACTGCCGATGTCTTCAATCCGTGAGCGTTTGAGTTGCGGGGGAGACTGCAGCAGGCCGAGCACTTCCATATCGTCGAGCTTTTCAGTCGAAGGAACATCGGTCTGGGTATCCAAACTTGTTCTGCAGTCGCTTCGCGTTCTCTTCAGCGGTACCTCTTGCAGTCGCATAACATGCAAAGCGTACTCGTCTTTGGACGGATTTGGTTCACTCCACAGCCAACTCCATGCTGCAGTCGTTCTTCCACGGGCAGTCTTGTATTGCGCTGGAAATACGAGCGAATCAGAGAGCTCAACCGCACAACGGTTGCTCGAATCCAACGAACGAGGCTTGCAAAGTACGGTGACCAAATCTCGGAGCTCTGCAATGCTGGCTTGTGAAGTGCTGCCCAAACTGTGGATGTCCCCATCAATTGTCTGTACGATACGACGAAGTTTCTCGGCGAGCGAACGCTTCTCAACTTGAGCTGCAAGAAGTTGGGATCGATAGTCTTGTTGCGCTTGGGCTGCCTCTGTCCACATGATCTTCTCGGTTTCAAGTGCATCAACCTTGCGTGTTGCCCGAGCAATCTCTGACTCAAGTTTATGGATTTGAACTTCGTTTTTACTGTCGAAGGCGCCGCCCCGGAGGTTCTGTTGGTCAGGACCAATCGCCTCCGTGGCATTTGTAGACGATGACATGCGGCTGGATTCAGCTTCCTTGGGTGTGAGGGACTGATCTTTCGACCTCTTCGTTGTCGTACTTCTCTGATGCACCAATAGCTGGATATCACGTTGAAGGCGTTCGATTCTCGATTCCACAGAACCCGACGGAGTCGAGGCCTTTGGAATATCACACGATTGGTTGTCATCATCAGATGAAGCGGCGGCGAGTTCCTTGCCGTCAATACAAGCTGCACGATCCCTCGCGTGGAGCTGAGTCGGTTCCAATGATGAAGACGGCGGATCTTCCTCTTTTTTGGACTTGACCAGCTTACTCACGCTCACAATCATAGAATGTGATGGTCTCCCTTGATCCGTGCCGTCCGACGGCACAGCAACGTGCCCCTTGTTACCGAGGCCAGCTTCCGTGCGCTTGCCTGAACGCAGACCAGCGTCTACTTCCACGGAGATGGAGGACGGAGGATCAACATCCATCTGAGTCGAAGGAGCATCGTCACCACTGGCTGTCTCTTGTCCTCCGCCACCACTCGTCAACGCATCCTCAGCAGCGGCACGTGCGGTGTTCCAACCTTCCGCCTCTACGCGATGCGTCTGCGAACTCTCGACTTGCCCGCGCGCCTCCACTGTCGTCCCCCGTCGCTTGTCGAGCTCCCCGACGCTCTTCTCGATGCATTGCGTGCCGCTTTCTCCCGCCGCGCACCGATCCCAATCGCCGTCGCCGATCGCGTTGGGCCGCACGGCGACGGCCACGCTCTCGCGCACCGCGCCTCCTTGGCCCTGTTCCCGCCCTCGCTCGGCCGCTTGCCCCGCAACGTGCGCGTGCTCCTCGCGCTGCTGGCGCTGCTTGCGCTGCAGGCGCCGCTCGTGCTTGGTCAGCGCCATCGCCGACCACACGCCGCCGGTGGAAGGAGCGCGGAGCCGAGCGGCGTTCCCCCGGGCGTTTGGGATACGCGGCGAGTGTCGTTGTGTGGGGGGAAATGGCGATGACGCGGGCCTTTCGCCGCCAGCTTCAACCTTCCCGCCAGGGGAAACCGGAGTGATGGTCTCGATGTGCGTCTGTTACCAACATGTATGCGTTACGAACGCTTCCATGGTGCTCGGCGACTCTTCAGGATTCAAAGCAGCAGCATGCAGGTGGAGACGCCCGCGGCCGCGGGCTTCGCGGCGCCGCAGCAGCAGCAGCCGTCGCGGTACGAGGCGCTGCTCCACCAGATCGTGCAGCTCAACACGGACCTCCAGAAGACCGCGGCGCTGAGCCAGACGCTCCAGCGCGAGCGCGACGGGCTGCTCACCAACAACCACAAGGTGCCGTGGCTCTGCGTAGCGACAACAGAACCTCTGCCTGACAACGCTCTCTGGTACATGCCTATGCTAGCTCAAAGATGAGGCCAAGCGGCTTCACGAGCGCTGCGACAAGCTGCAGCTCGTGCTCATGCAGGAGACTGAGCAGCGCGTGCGTGTTTGAGGTGTTCCTGGTTCTCCCACGTTCATGCACAGACGACTCACGCAGCTACGCTTGGCATGCCGTTGCAGATCGAGGCCGACAAAAAACACGAAGAGCTCATCGCCAAGTGGAAAAAGCAGCTCGAGCTCAAGGCCAAGGCCTTTGAGAACCTCCAGAAGCAGCTGGCGCCCCCTCGCGACCTCGACATGCTGCGCATGCAGATCCAAGAGGAGCTTGACGAGCCCCACCAGCAGCGCGTCGAGCAGCTCCAGCAGGAGATCGAGAAGCACCGCCAGGCTGCGTTCAGTCTGCGGCGGGAGTGCGAGATCGTCAAGACCGAGTACGAGCAGTTCGCCGTGGACCAGGGCAATGAGATGGAGTGTCTCCACGCCACCTACGAGATGAAGCTCAATGAGCTCAAGCGTAAGCTGGTGGCGGCTGAAGAAGCTGCGTGCGCGGCGCAGAACAGCGACGCAGTGCGCAGACTTGAGCAGCAGCGAACGGCCGCGCAGGTCGAGATAAAGCTACTCCACGACGAGATCAAGGTGAGTGGGTGGATGTTTCTGGCGCTAGACAGCCAGCCTTCGTCATTGTGAAGATTGAGGCGCACTGAGCCGTAGAAGCTGTGGTATGGTAGGATCTTCGTGACGAGATGAAGACGCAGCGCGACACTGCAGCAAATGAGCGTAGCGAGGTTGAAAGCCGACTTGCCGAAGAGATGGCGCGTGGGGCGCATCTCGAGCTCGACCACAAGGCCGCGGCGCGGCAGCTCGCGCGTGCCAAGGACGACTTCGAGGCCATGCGCACCAAGTGGGATCGCGCACAGACCAAGCTACTCGAACTCACGAATGAAAACGACAAGCTGCGCGAGCAGATCAAGCAGAAGGAGCAGCTCGTGCTTAATAGCCACCAGTCAGTCACTGCCAAGTAAGTTTCTTGCTTCCGGCCTTAGTTTGCTCACGAGGGACGAGATATTGTGGGCACACATTGGACAAGAGGAACTGACTAGGTGTGTGCGAGGACTACAGGCTTCGAGATGAGCGCGAGGCGTGGGAGCGCGAGCGCAGCGAATTTAAGGAGCGCGTTGGCGAGCTTGTGATGAAGCTTCAGGCCGCCGAGTCCACACTCGCGCAGCAGCATGCAGGGGCTCGTCGAGGCGAGAACAGTCAGAGCGACGACGCGGAGGCAGCGGCCACGCTGCTCAAGGCCAAGGAGCAGGAGCTCGACAAGTGTCGCGAGCTTGCTGCGGTGATGGAGCGCCGAGTACGTGCCTATACTCTGAGTCCCCTTTAATGAGGGGTCATATTGACCTTCCTGTTTGTCATTTCCCGTTCGTGACAGGTTGCGGAGAAGGAAGATCAACTCCGCGCGGCAGCGGAGGAGAGCGAGGACGCAATCCAGAAGCTCAAAAGCGAGCACGAGCAGCTGCGGCAGAGCGTCCACACCATGGAGATGGAGCGCGAGCAGACCGCGGTCAAGCATGCTGCGACCCAAGAGCTGGTACGCGAACAATTTTTACATTACCTGGACAAATTGGCTGGTTGTCGTGGTGGTGACTCTCATCACCGTGTCTTCGTCGGCGTGTTTAGCTCTCGAAAATCAAGTCCGATTGCGTAATGCTACGCACCAAGCTTAAAGAGGTGGAAATGGACTACCGCACGCTGCAGGCTAAGCACCGGTGCGCGCTTGGTGCCCTCCCTACACATCCCAGCCGCATGAACTTTGCTTGACCGCCTTGATTGTCTGTGGGTTATTGGATGCAGCGAGACCATCCAGCTCCATGAGGATATCGAATTGGAAAAGCAGCAGATGGATGCCAAGGTGAGACGTCACAAGAGCTTCAAAAGTGTCGTGATTTTGTCGTTCTCGTCACTGACGTTTTACTGCAACGCTTTTCCCCTCAGCTCAAGTTCGCTGAGACGGACTGTACAACGCTCCGCGAGCAACTCGAAAAAGAGAGGGAGGAGCTATCGGCGACGACACGCGAGTGGCAGGTGCGGTGGTTGAGATCGGTGACGCCAGGGACAACCAGCATACATACTCACACGTTCTGTTGCTGATGCATCATCCAGCGCAAGTACACAACGCTTGAGCGCGAGTCAAGGGCGCAGAAGGCGGCATTGCGCGACGAAACAAAGGTCGCACTGAGCAAGGCACTCCACGAGTTGGCTCGCGCGCAGAAGAAGCGCGACGCGTTCAAGAAAAAGTGCCTCGAGATCCACGAGCAGTACAAACTGCTGTTGGCCGAGCTACAAAGCCACGATGCCCACGTACTCCAGATGAAGCACGACCACGCGGCTGAGCTGCAGAACCTGCTCGCGCAGCTCGCGCAAGTGGAGAACGACAAGACGGCGTTGATGCAGCGACAGATGGAGCTTAGCTCGAGGTAGACAAAACTCTTGTTGCGTGCCTGCTTATGTGGGTCTTTTGTGTTGTGTACGTCTTCGTTTCACATTTACCGTCGCCCCCCCACATCTATCGTCGTTCCTGGTCTCCGGTACGACTGATTGAAATCACAGGGAAGTGCGGATGCTTAGAGAAATCCAGTGCCACGGCGTTTGCCGTTGGCGGGGGCGCCGTTGCATTAGCTGCAGGTTTGTGGGTACGTCGCTTAGTCTGCTGTTGAGTGTGGAGCTTCTGATCCTGTTCGTGACGTGCGAGCTCAACGAGGTTGGCAACCGCAGCGCGAAGCACGTCGCGTGTCTCATCCAAGTGGATCGAGTTCGCCTCCGTGGTGCCGGTGGTCTTTGCGAGCGAGAGCAGCTCATCACCGTGGCCACGGGCCACCTTGAAGCACTCTTCGGCCGACTTGTAGATGAGGTCAACACCGTAGTTCGAGAAATCGCTGTTCTTGAGGTAATCTTCGTACGTGAGAGCCGCGGGGAAATGCAGCGACTGGAACGCCGCGAAGCGGTGCTGGAAGCGGATCACGCGGGAGCCGTATACTGGCGGCGCCACGTTAACGCGCTCCTCGCGCTCGCACGCAGCGAACGCCTGGAAGTACGCACGCATCATTGAGCGCAGCATCTCTGTGTAGGCAATCTCGCGTTCAAAGCGTGCTTTGGCCGGGTCTTCTAGCTTGCCGCTGTTGCCTTCACCATTCGTTTCATCTTCGGCCGAGGGCCGCTTCGACGGCGCGCCGCCGCCACGTCGCGGGTGGCCCTTCATGAGCTCCTTCATGCGCTCAAGGAAGCCCCACGTGAACGTGAGGTTCTGGAGCCGAGAGCCACAGAGATAGTCGAGGTACCAGTAGATCGTGCTGTACTCGTTAGGCGCGTAGAGGTCGAGCTCAAAGCCCAGCAGCACATACTGGATCATGAGCAAAGTAGCCTGCTCAAGGGTCCAGGCCGTAAAGTACCGCGGGTACGCAGCCTTGGGGATCTGCATCTCCGACATGAAACGCTCGTCGACCGCAACAGCCTCGAGCTGCAGCACGGCCCACTCTTCAAGCAGGTATTCAATGCGTGCGCGCTGGCGCGAGCGGTTGTGGAGGTACAGCTTGAGAGACTCGTACACCGTTTCGATCGAACGCGAGCTGTACTGGACGCCCTCCTGGGTGGATAGCAGCACCGAGGGCACGCCATTCAGCACCATCTCTTCGGTCATCCAGTCCATGAAGCTGTAGCGACCGTAGATCTTCTTATCGCAATAGAGCAGTAGCTAGAACACAAAGCGTAGAAATGACGAGTTAGCAAGTGTGATCGGACAACCTGATAGGTCGGCGTGCACACATACCAGCACAAACGATCGTGCAACGATGTTGGGCCGGCGCCGGGAAAAGTCGGCGAGGAACACCCGCACTTGCTCCATCATTGTCCAGTCGCCTGGTGAGCATGCTTCGAGCCAGTCCCCTAGCAGCTTATCATAGATCACGACTGCTTCATCCGTGTTGATGGGCTTCACGTCGCGAGGAGGTGAGCCAGACATGAGCAGCCGGCTCAGCGTCTTGTCAAAGCCAAAGGGCTTGCCGCTGAAACACTCCGCGTCAAACTCGAGTGCTTCGGCTACGATTTGCTTAAGTAACTCCCGAGCCGCCGTGAACTGCGAGCGCGCAAGCTCCAAATCCGCGAGTTTCTCGGCGAGCCCCAGCTCTGAGTACACGCTGTGGAGCTCGCGACGTAGCTGCAGGCGGCGCAACAGTGCCTCACAGAGCAGAGCACTGATCTTGACGTTGGCGTCCAGCCCTTCAAGCGCGTGGCCAGTGGGCGGCGCGGCGTCCACAGTCGTCGCTGCGGCCGCATCCTTGCTTTGCTTGACGCCTTTCTTCTTGTTGGCCTTCTTTGATGAGCCCTTCGCGGCCACGCGCGCGCGCTCCTGTGCTAGAAGCTTCTCGAGTCGGTCAATTGCGGTTGTGAGCAGCAACTCGAGCGCACTGCGCGACCAGCCAGCATCTGCGAGCGGAGACGCAACAAGCTGGCCGGCTGAGCCGGGCGAAAAGTCCTCCTCCTCGTAAATATCGGCGCGCACCACCACCTCACGAACATATGCGCTCGCGCGCAGCGTGAACGCCACAGCCGCGGCCATGACAAGCAGCAGCGTGTCGCGCGGCGCGCCGCCCAGCGCCGCCAGGCGCGCGCGCACTCGCGTTTCCATGGCTTCGTCTTCGTCATCCTCCTCTTCGTCGCGCTCACTATGGTCGCTGCCGTCGCGCTGGCTTTCTTGAGGTGGTGGCACGAGCTGCGCGAGCAGCGCCATGGCGGCCTCGCGGTGCATGTACACGCACGTGAGCAGCGTCTGGGCGAGCGGCTGGCCGTGGAGCCACGCGGCCTCGGCGTGGAAGAGCTCATCGACGGTCGCGAGCACGTCGCGCGCCGACGCAAACGCCAGCGGCACGGCTCCGCGCGCCACGCGGTCGCGCACCGCGAGCGGGGCTGCGCCGTGGAGCGCGAGCCCGGCGTCCATCTTGGGGTCCATGAGCTCCAGCGCCGACATCGAGTCGAACAGGTTGAAGTCGGGCACGTGCACGAGCTGGCCCACCTTGAGCTCCTTGGCGGCGGCGCCCAGGAGCTGCATCACCATACACACACACACACACACGAGGTATCGATAGATATAGCCTTAGAGGAGGAGGCTGGACGGATCGCGACAGAGAGAGGTTGCCGTACCTCGGTGACGTCTTCCCATGCGCTGCCGGTGGCGTCTGACGAGCTGCGAGGGCGGACCACGAAGCATTGGATTGCGTTAGCTTTAGACGAGCAGCGAGGGGCGGCGCCGTCCCGGGGGGAAATCTGCGACGCGCGCGGCGGCCACACACGCACCTCATAATGACGCGGAGGATTGAAGGATGGTGGATGCTTTGGCGGGGGCGAGCGCCTGGGGAAACGAGAAGTGTCGCTGCGAAAATAGAGTGTACCACATAGAATTAGATGGAAGTGACCCACATAATCTAGGTGAGTGAATGTGTGGAGCACGAGACAGATTTAGCGTGGACCACGCCACTCTACGACACAAGTCGAGCCCGAATGCAAATGGAGCTCGAGGTGATCATGGCGGTGCGTTCACGTCCAGCGCCATCGAGGCGTCCTGTGATAGGACTCCCATAGCAAGAGTTCAAATCGAAATTGTCACCTATTACTATCAAATCGCCGCCCGGCGAAGCGAACCCCGCGTGCTGCTGGCTCGCGAGAGATGAATAAACCAAAATCTAAAAAATTGTGCCCACGTCTAGCTGGACCAGCCGCCAGTCCCGCCGCCGCCGTCTCCAGCTCCTTCGCTCGTTACTCGCTTCCGTCTCGACCCCGCCGAGTGTCGACTGATGTCGGTGACGTGATGCGATGGTTTGAGAGCTCCAGGGGATGCACGGGGTTGGACACGAGTGCCGCTCTTTTTCTTCTTCGATGTCTTCTCTCTTTCCGTTCTTCTTCGGTCGTTGATCATCAGCACTGACGACTGGTGTCGACCGGAGGGCATATTCAAACTTCTTGCTTACGCTTCTTCATCTTGCTCGCCGCGTCCGCGTTATCTTCGCCTTTCCTTCTACCGCCGGCCACGATCCGTCGCTAGCACATACAGAATTACAGTTTCTGTTAAAACAACAACACAAATTTGCATAAGTCGAACGCGCTCATCCAACACCACCGGCAGAATTCAAGTGGCCTTCCGGGGTCTCCAGCTATGCAGACCGGTGGGGAGAAGGCAGGCCACGCATGTACGGGGACATGCAGAGGACACCACCGACCCGCCCACCACCCAGCACAATGCACCACAGCCATCACGAGCATCCGACCGGAGGTGTTTTGGAAGAGTACGTGCTGGACCCACGGAACGAGACCACCGATCCCACCCATGCCCATCACATGCAAGCAAAATGTACAGTGATGAAGAAAAAGAAACTCGGTGAGTCACCTGAGCGTCCTCCTCTTCGCTGGCAGTGACGGCGAGGCGCCGACGGTTGGCACCTCGGTTGTGGATCTTGTAGCCGAAGACGCGCGGCACGTAGAGTACGGTCGACGGCGGCGGTTCGAGTTCCCGGTACGTCATGAAGAACAGGTGCGGAAACGTGGTGCCGAAGTAGGCACCGTCAACTGCGGAAATGGACGAGAGGTGGTTTGGTTAGCCAACCGATTGTTTGATCGACCCTCCGCAAGTGTGGGAGCGTGTACGTACTGACGGGGGACTGGTACTCGGCGACGGGCGTATAGAGGTCGCGGCACTTTGGACAGAATACCTTCATGTCTGACTTTTTCGATTCGTCGTGCATCCCCGCCTACAACCACGCCAAGACAGCAGGCGGTGAGTGAACCGAGTATGCATAAGCGAGAGCACGGCAGCAACGCACCGGCACGACCGGCTGGCCTTCGCAGAGCGCGCGCGGGCAGACGCCAAAGTCGCGGTCGCGGTACTTCTTCATCATCGAGTCGAGGCCGTGCGAGGTGATGATGTAGCGCGCGTGGATGAGTCCGTAGAGCTCGGCCGCGCAGGCCGGCACGTCGTCGTCGTACGGGATGTCGGTGAGGTCGAGGATGATGTTCATGGCCTCCTGGTAGTTGGGCACCTGCGCGCGGAGGCCATAGAGGTTGAACGAGTCCTCGATGTAGCTCTGCGGCACCTCGCAAAAGTACTCGTTGCCCGAGAGGCTGCAGAACCACTGTATCCACTTCTCGTCCTCCTCTTCGTAGTCCGACATGTCTTCCTCCTCCAGCGCCGCCGCGGCCGCCTGGTGCGTCGAGGGCGCCACCGTGGTCGTCGTGGTCGCTGGCTGCTTGTTTCCCCCCCCGTGCGGCCCGGGAGTTTTAGTGGGGAGAACGAGCCAGAGGGGCCCAACACAAGCCAACAGGCAAAGG
The DNA here is from genome assembly GCA_027475725.1 of Pythium rhizo-oryzae. Lineage (NCBI taxonomy): Eukaryota > Oomycota > Peronosporomycetes > Pythiales > Pythiaceae > Pythium > Pythium rhizo-oryzae. The sequence continues at coordinate 12,287 of JAMFLL010000160.1, read as the reverse complement.
GGGTGGGCGAGGGAAGCCCTGCGAAAATCGATACGGAACACACCCAATCATGACCTCTCACATCACATACCGGTTCCTAACCTCGCTGCTCGTTTCTACCGGTTCTCCTGAAACGGCGTGTGCCCGAGCAGCTCCGCGAGCGGCGCGAGCAGCGCCTGCACGTACGCGACCGCGTGCTCCGTGTCGTCCGCGCAGAAGCGCACGATGGCGCCGTCGACGCCGAGCGGGCTCGCCGACGAGACCACGCCGGGCGCGTCTTCGGGGGACGTCAGTCGGCCCTGTGGCGTGATCTCGTGCGCATGGTGGAGCCGCTTGCGCTGGCTCAGCGCCAGGACCTGCGACGTGATGGCCTGCACGCGAGGCCCGAGCAGTACGACCAGGCCCAGCACGTGCGTGCCACGCATGCGCTTGCGGAGACTCACGAGTTCATCGTCTGCTCCGATCATCACAAGCGGTCTGTTAGAAGGCAGTCGCCCCATGGAGACCGCCAACACACAAATGCCCACCACGTACCGACCAAGCGCACGCGATCGACCAACACAGGCTCCTCGTCGACGAGCACCTCGACGGCGCTGTCGTACTCGTCAAAGTCCCAGTGCTCGTGGGTCTCGCGGCGGTCGTCCTTGAGCGAGCCGGTCGCGAGGAAGTTGCGCTTGCGGCCACTCGTGAGCCAGTCCACGAGCACGAGGTTCGCATCGGGCGCGGCCAGGCGGAAGACCTGCGTCTGGCGGTACTTCGCCTTCTCAAAGCAGGTGACCGGGTCGGGCAGCACGGCGAGCGTCCCGCCGGCGGCGACGTCGAACGTGAGCGCCTGCCGCACGAACTCGCGATCGGCCTCGGCCTTGAATACCTTGGTGGTCGCCTGCGTGCACAGCACCGCTGGGAAAACAGCAAGAGTCGGATGTTAAGCCACGCGGGAGGGAGGAGATAGGTGTAGCCATCTGGAAAGCTCGCTCGCAGCAAGGAGCCAGCCCCCGGCGCCGCGAAGTGGATGATATCCAGACGGCTGAAGTTGATAGATAGCAATCGTTCGCTCGTACCAGTTGCCCCCTCATGCACAGCACACGTGATCTCCACCGAATCTCCACCGACGAGACCGCCACCGTAGCCGAGCATGTACTGAATGGAAAATTCCCGCGCGGCAGCGAAAGAACACAAATCAGCACCTCGAATCTTCGCCTCAGGCGGCGTCGCTGCCCCACCGGCTCCACCAAGTGCCTAGCCAACGACGCACCGTCACGAACGTGTCGAAGCCCTGGCGGATCATGCGCCGCGGGTGGAGGAACTTGAGCGGGTACGTCGCGAACGCGTACGTGAGCGCCGTGCGCCCGGCCACGACCTCGTACTTGAGCTGGCCACGCGCGTGGTTGCCGCGGCCGCCGCCATGCTTCTCCGGTGCGACCGTGCCAGCGTGTGCCACGGCCGCCACAGCCACAGGGCCGCCGCAATCGCCACCGCAATCACCTTCCGCATGGAGCACCATGTTGACCGGCGCCCCAGATGATGACTTTGACGTGAGACCCCCCCAAAATGTTCCGAGACAAGGAGCGGATCCGCTTCCCCTAACCGCTCCACCAGATTCACTTCAGAATGGCGAAAATCCGGCGTACTACGCAGACTTCCGGACGCGTGCTTGCTTCATCGTGTACGTCAGCAGCTCGCGTTGCACACTCGCATAGAAAATATCGCACCGTCGTCTCCGACCGAAGAGAGGCGGAAGCGAGGGCGTGTACGCTGATATTCGAACGCCCGATGCAAACGCACAGATATCCAGCGCTCGCTCGACGCGACAGCACGCAGTTGTGTACAGTACTTGCTCTTTGGATGGGGTCCTGTTAGTCACGCGTGCAGGAGCGGACGCAGGCAGGTTGAAGCTCGTGGTATTCTTTCCGCGCGCGTGGCAGGTTCATCAAGCCCTCGGATCCTCCCGATCTGGTGTTGCCAGCAAGCACCCAGAGTCGCTGGATTCCCTGGACGCCATGGATACCCTGGGTTGCTTCGTGCGCGCTGCGTTTTTCTGGAATTTTGTCCAGAGTGCGACATCCGTCGACCACGTCCTTCAGCTGGACCAGGGCAAGCAAGCGTTTTCCATCAGGGGAGAGAGCGTGCGATTACGAATCCACACTCGAACGGCTGGCGAGAATGAAGGATAGACCCACCCTGTCGCTGGCACCAGTGGCCACTCGTCCGCTCGTCCACTGTGCCGGTCCACCGACTCTCTTTGCGCAACCTTCGGCGCACCTCCGACACATTCCGCGACTGCTGCTGTCCGGAGTTCCCCACAACGGTCCAGAGTTCCGGACGGCATCTCGCCGTCGCACTCTTCGACGACCGGCGCACGGCTCCACTACGGGTCCGTCTACTCGCTCGGTGCGACGCCCCGGTCCGCTCACTCGCGAATCCGCGGTCCGCTGGCGCCACACCGTCTTATTCCCCAGACACCACACCGGTTCCTTGCATGAGTGTGCGGGAGATCGACGCGTCGCCGCCCTCCGCCGGCGTCGAGAAGCGCATTCGCCACCACCAGCTCACGATCCAGTCGCCGGCGCCGGACGCGGCGAACCCCGTGGCCGCCTCGCCCACCGACACCGAGTGCTCCGTGCAGACGTACGAGCACGGCTCCTCGGCCATGTCGCGCGCGTCCAGCTTTGACGACGCGGACGCGCCGCAGCGGCGGCTCTCGCTCGCGTCCTCGGCGAACGGCAGCGGCTACGCCGTGGAGGACGACATCCGCGCGATCGGCGACCAGATGAAGCGGCTGCTGGCGTTCTGCGACATGCAGGCGCAGAGCCCGCTGCGCATGCAGGCCAAGATCCAGGAGCTCCAGGAGCAGCTCCAGGCCGTGGTCGCCGAGAAGAACTACTGGATGAAGCGCTGCCAGGAGGAGCTCGCGCGGAACCGCAACCAGGCGAGCATCGCCGCCGACATCCGCAAGGTCAAGTCGCACCCGCGGCGCCGCACCAACTCGGAGCTGCGCTTCATCGCCGACACGATCGGCTCGCGCGGCGAAGGCATCTACCAGGACGACGGCGCAAGCAGCTCGAGCGACAGCGACTCGGGTGACTCGGGCGGCTCGGGCGGCGAGGTCGTCGGGCTCGGGCGCTCGTCGTTCCGCCTGCTGCAGTGCTCGGACGAGCAGTGCGAGGTGTTCACGCCCATGAACCGCAGCATCCGCACGCAGCACCGCGCGCGCAACAACGTGCAGTGCCTCTGGGACGAGCCCCCCAAGACCGTGCTGATCATCAAGAAGCCCAACGAAGACACGGTGACCAAGACGCTGCTGCGCATGGCCCACTGGCTGCTCCACGAGAAGAAGATCCAGGTGTACCTCGAGCCGGTCGTCCACAAGGAGCTCCAGGTGCCGCTCACCAAGACCTGGGTATCGGATGAGCACTGGGAGGAGTGCCAGCACAACATCGACTTTGTCATCTCGCTCGGCGGCGACGGCACCGTGCTCTGGGTGTCGTCCATGTTCAAGAAGAGTGTACCACCGGTGCTGGCGTTCGCCATGGGCTCGCTGGGCTTCCTCACACCGTTCGATGTCGACAACGGCTTTGAGCACATCTCGTCGGTGCTCAACGGCGGCTTCTACATGTCACTGCGCTCGCGGCTCGTGGGCACGATCATTCGCCGCGACCAGACGCGCGAGCCGCTGCCGTCCGTCCACGCGCTCAACGAGATCGTGATCGACCGCGGGCCATCGGCTGCGCTCGTCGAGCTCGACTGCTACTGCGACGGGCTCCAGATCACCAAGATCGCGGCCGACGGCATCATCATCGCGACGCCCACGGGCTCGACGGCCTACTCGCTGTCGGCCGGCGGCTCCATGACGCACCCGTCCGTGCCGTCGATGCTGTTCACGCCCATCTGCCCGCACACGCTCTCGTTCCGCCCGCTGCTCTTCCACGACAGCGCGACGCTGAAGATCGTGTTCCCCATGAACAGCCGCGCGTCCAGCGCGTACGTGTCGTTCGACGGCAAGAACCGCGTGCAGCTCGAGCGCGGCGACAGCATCATCGTGCGCGTGTCGTCGTACCCCGTGCCGGCCGTGTGCCGCATCAACGAGAACCAGGACTGGTTCGAGTCCATGATCACGAACCTCAACTGGAACCAGCGCCGCGCGCAGAAGCCCTGGGAGCCGCCGAGCGAACAACTATAAGCCGGACCCGCGGGGTGGATGGATGTGTAATGCGTGGATCAAACCAAAAATGGGCCATCCCTTAAAACTGTACTAATATGAATACCCAACTTGAATGTGTGCTCTCATCCCATCGCCTCACTGAGTCTTCTTGTCACCACTGGTAGATGCAACTACAGCGCCCTCCTGCTCTTGCTGCTTCTGCCGCTTGGCCGCCGCCCGTTTCTTCTTGCGCTCGTCCTTGTCGATCGACTTGATGAGCTCGCGCGTGGCCCACAGCGCGACAAGCGACAGCGCGAGGAACACCGCGAGCGCGGCGCTGCCGTAGAACGCCGGGTCCTTGACCACCGCGACGATCACGGCGTCCGCCCAGTTCTGCGGCGGCCGCTCCAGCAGCACCTGCAGCTTAGACTTGGGCGCCGGCGCGCCGCCCATTGTGCCAGAACTTGGGTTTGGAGCTCTTCACGTTGAGGACCGCATTCCCTCGATATAGTGACACTCGAGATGCATCGTCCACTGCCGCAACGTCTTTCGGCTTCGTCATGGTCAACTCGGATTCTCATTTGCCAATCCGCCGGGCTCCGCTCTCCACCTCCCCTCCTCCTCCCTCGCCTCCTCTCCGCTTCCGCCATGTTCGCCCGCCGCGCGCTCCTCTCCGCCTCGCGCGCCGCCCTCCAGCGCGTGCCGCTCGCCGCGCGCAGCGTCCACGTTGAGGCGTCGGCTGCGTCCGTGCAGGTACGTGTGTTAGACGTATCTTACGGAATCAGCGGGGTTGTGTGGAGCTCACGCGCTGTGTATTGCTTGACTAGGCCGCGATCAAGAACGAGAAGGTGCTCGTGTTCTCCAAGACGCACTGCCCGTACTGCGCGCGCGTCAAGGCGCTCTTCGGCGACCTCAAGGTCGACTTTGAGCTCGTGGAGCTCGACGAACGTGGTTCGTGTCATGACTTGGGACTACCTCGCACTTTTGGGACCGACGAGGACTGATGTCTCTATTTGTTTGTGGCTGTGTAGCGGACGGCGCCGATATCCAGGCGATCCTGTTGGACCTGACCAAGCAGCGCACCGTGCCCAACGTGTTCATCAACGGGCAGCACATCGGCGGCTGCGACGCGACGTTCGCGCTCCACGAGGCCGACAAGCTCGTGCCGCTGCTCAAGTAGACGGCACTCACTTGTGTGGAGGCGTGCCTACTATACCATTGGGGAGGGTCTATACCACTTCCCTGAATGTGCGGCATTAGCCATAGAATGATATTTTCATCATCGCTCGAGGTGTCAACATTGCTCGTTCCTTTGCCTACAGTATCGCATCTTGCCATTTCGCCATTGACACGTGGACAGGAAACCACTGGTCTGTAAAGATCAACCGCATAAGAGGTCGTCGGCATTTACAAGCCTAACAAAAATCGAGGCGGAAGCAATTTCAAATGTCTGAGCGGTCTTGGCGATCCGTCTTATGGAAGCCTGTTGCCCGAGGGGCCGCGACTGCCGGGCTTACAACTCCACACACACAACCTGCAAACTATCTTACCTTCGGCTTCTGTCTTGCCTTACCTCCCAGTCGCCTCTCTCGGTCAATGTATGGACCAATCGCACGGACAAATCGTTCATCTCAAGAGTAGGAACCGCATAGCCGAGATGACTCGGGTAGAGCGTCATCTCCGCCACCTTTTTTTGAATGTCCACCAGCAGACTGAACCCTCAACCTACTTCTAGGGCCTACTCTAGCGTGTAGGATCTTTGATCTTCGCGCTCCGCTGGATCGTCGATCCCTGGTTTTGGACCTCGACGTCATTGACGAGCTTTCTCATAACATACTTTTTTGCCCGCACAATGCTCTATATGCGTGCCTCTCGGGCAACCTACCTACACCTGTCTGGAAAGATCGACATCTAGAGTCAGTGATGGCCATTCCCTCACCAAGTTTCAGATATCCTGAACGAGCAGAACAATGGGCGCGGACGGCTTCGCAAAACCCACGTGTGAAGCCATCCTCTCTCTTTTTGGAGGGATATTCCAAAGCACATCGTGTAAGCGAGAGTCGAAAGCATCCTCTCTCTGTTGGAGAGCAATAACTCTTTGTATAAGAGAGTGGGTTGAAGATGGCTTGTCAAACCGTGAGAGAGCGATCGCTGTGCGGGTTACGATGACCGAATGGATACACAAACGCGCGCGTCAGTCAAGAAGTGGGGGTTCACAGTTACAGCTTCTCTCGTTTGGCGGATCCTCGCTTCATACGCAGACGAGAAGGACCGCATCATCACGCACAACACACCGACGGCCCAAGAGAACTCCCCGCGCTCGCCCCGCCATGTCGGAGCGCTCCACGTCACGCTCCGCGGACCAGCCGACGCCCCGCGGCACGACTGCGGGCGGGCACCAGCCCGCGGTGATGGCGCTGGCGCTCCAGGAGCAGCAGCAGCAGCAGCACGGCGACGCGCGCGCGGCCCAGCCGCCCGCCAACGCGGCGGCAGCGCCGGGCGACTCCGCATCCGCCGTCCCCGGCGTCCAGGCGACCACGCGCAAGCGCAAGAACAAGCGCAAGAGCAAGAGCCAGCGCGCAAGCAAGCGAGCTAAAAGCGCGCGGCAACGCGGTCCGTGGACGAAAGCAAGAGCAAGTCGGAGGACGAGAGCGAGCGCCAGATTGAGTCGGACGAAGAGCGCAAGACCGAGTCGGACGACGAGGTCGAGAATGAGAATGACCGCGCGATGGAGTCGGGGGAGGAGATCGACTTCAACAGCGAGGGCGAGGTCGAGACAGTGCCCAACAGTTCCAACGGCCGGGCGCGTACGGCGGCCGCGCCCACGCACAAGCGCAAGAGCAAGAACGTATACCAGCGCGCTCGTAAACGGGCCGAGAAGCTCGACCTTACACCAGTTTAAGACCCCGATGGAGACCGAGACTCAGGCCGAGGCTGAGGCGGACGCGCAGCATCCACGGGTGTGACATCACGCTGTGAGACGGTGATATCCATCGTGCGAAGAAAATGATGAGAGTACGGCGTCTCTGTGTGCGTGTGTGTGTGACGTTGACGGAGTTGTTGCTCCTGCATGACAAACCGATTACACTGGACCAGTGTCCAGCTACCACCAAAACAAGTAAGCGATCTAAAACTCACCTGACCTGCTCATCGCGTCGTGCCTTGCCGATTCAGTCAGTGTGTGGACGGCTTGTGCAGACTAGTGCCTCCTTAGTGGGGTCCTCGCGATATTCATGACTCGAAAATGCGGCATCTTAGCACCATATCGGATGCTACTCTAGCGGATCTTGGATCTCTGATCTCCGCCAACGTATCCGAAGTCTCATCTCTTCTTGTCGTGAGTCAGAATTTGAAACGTTCCTGCGCGGATGAGATAATTCAGCCACTCTGTAGTAGTACTCAACAAACTGTCGCCCAGAACACCCCCACAGAAATCACATCACAGCCACCTACGACGAGACCAAGAGCGACCATGATTGATACCTTTTGTGTTCTTTACATGGCCTCACCGACACTACCTGGATGCGGTCAGTGTCAACGACTCCAAGAAAATGTAATCTCGTGACTTTCCTGTCATCAATCAGCCTGAGACTTGGAAGTAGTGGTTGCGGTCGTGGCAGCTCGGACTGCCACGTCACGCGGTGGAGCTCGGGAGTAGCACGGCCTGAATATTACGTCGATACAATGAGGACACCACGTAGTCCCGCACACGTCATAGCACCCACCCTCACCCATCATTTCGATCATGCAGACTTGCCTCTGTCTGAGATTGGATCGAAAGTAGCCGTTACCAACTGTGCGAGTTCGCAATCAACGAAGAAGCGTGAGTATATACACGGACCAAAAACGAGAGAGAGCCACCAGAGCCCTAAAGCTTGACCATAAGCCACCTTTGCCCAACATTAATGTGAAAATTTCTATTGAAAAGTTAGGTTCCGTCCAAACCCGCGACACAAAGACAGTTCATCGGGCCATTGCTTGTGGGCCTTCCTTCTGTCTCGTCAACTCATCAGAATGCGAGAACGAATTTGCCGAAGCGGCTCTCAAACACAACGAAAAACGTTCTCTTCGACTCGCCTGTTCTCGTCTAAACACCAAACACAAGTCGTCAGAGGCGATCATTCACTCGTCGCTCATCGCTTCAGTGTACCTCGTAAATCCTGGAGATTCCATGCCACACGGACACGGCGTGTCATCAACGTCGCCGACCACAAACGTCGCCACGGGCCGATCGAGAAGTACCTCGGTCGTGGGGATAGTCGCCGGAGTCGCTTGAGAAACCCGAGCCTAGCACTACGAGCAGCAGTAACATGCCAGCAGCAGCAGCAGCAGCACTAGCGCATCATTGTCCGCGTTCACAACGTATTCATGATAAGGGTACGCCCGGTCCATGAAGTTGTCGAGTGAAGCACGCCCCCAACGCCGGCGCAGACGCAGATGATCGGGTTCTTGACCATGGCGATGAGCTCGACTCGCCTTCTTGGGGCCCCCGTCCTGATTGATGCGGCTGCACACGACCTTGTTCTCGCGGTAGTAGCCCAGCAACAGCGGCTCCTTGGCCACCAGCACCTTGCAGAGTCCGGCCGTGATGTCCTTGAGGTTCACGAGTACAGGGCCCGAGCGCCCGGCCGTCGCGATGTGGAACGCCTCGCGGGTGTTGCGCGCGAGGTCCTTGACGTTGCGCACCGTGGTCACGCCGGGACCAGACGTGACCAGCACGACGCAACTGGTAGCAAAGCTTCACACAACGTGAAGCAAAAACGGTTGCCACGGCAGGCACATGAGTTGGCACTTCTTCTTTGTTTCCTCGTGGTTTCACAGACGGCGCGGCCCCCACACACCGCTGCAAAGTCCCACGAGTACGGTGGTCGGGCCAGGCCCGAGACCGTGGGCGGTATCTCTAGCCAAACGATAGCTCGGCACGACTGCAGCAACGGCCCGAAGGCCAAAGCCGCTTAGAGCTGCAGTAGTGCTTCATGCTCGTTTCCTGAGAAGTCCTTTTGGTTGTTGAGGTCGGCAGCCTCCGAGTGACGCCTCGTCACTCGAGCGAGGGGACAGTCCCTGCCCCTGGGCAGGCTACCAGCAGATTCGTACCTAAGCCGGTCGGAGAAAGTCCCGACACAGCTGGGCTTGAACCCGCGACCTCCCGGTCCGGCAACCCGGTGGTCTCCCACTGGGCCAGCCTGACCGGCGGGTTCTTTGGTCCGAGCCAAGTCGGCCCGTATTCTGCCCGAATAAATTGCAGAATGAATTGCGTGAAAGACTCAATTCAATTTTGAATTGACACATGGATACACCCACACACACTCCCACACACACACTCTCTAGAAAAGCCGCCACTTCGACAAAACAACTCACGTTCGCGACCAAGAAACCGCAGCCCGCAGCCCGCAGCCCGCAGCGCCCGCGGCGGCAGCAACGACCACCGACGGCCTCGGCGGCCTCCACGGGACGAGAGAGATCCGCCACGTCCCCCACCCCCGTCTCCCTCCCGCTCAGCAAACCGCGCCATGGCGGTCGTCTCTTCGTCCTGCGGGCCACCAGCCCGCCGCGAGCAGCCGCACGTGGAAGCCGTCGGCCACGACGCTCCAGCAGCACCACTTCAGCCCGCGCGCGGCCGCGCCCCGCGCCAAGAAGACGGCGGCGCCGCGACCCACGTCCTCGAAGCCTTCCACCACCGGCTGCCACGCGGCGGACGCCGTGCGCACGCCCAAGCGCAAGCAAACCAGCAAGACACAGTACCAGCGCGCGCGCAAATGGGCCACGCACTCCCCGACGCACGCAACGACCGACGCGGACGAGTCGGAGGCTGAGACGCAAGGTGTAACATCGCCTGCTGGCTCCAAGCGCAAGCGCCGCACGACAGTCGCGACAGACGGAGAACCGGACGACCAGGATGACGTCGGCACTGCACAAGACGCGCATGGCGAGCCGTCGCACCAACGTGCACGTACCGACCTCACCGCGGCGGCCCTGGCAGCGGGAGAGGAGGCGGTGGCGGAAGCCGAACCAGTTGTGGTAGAGGCAACAGAAGCAGAACAAGTAGAAGATCAGACACCGGCGTCGCACAGTACGGAAGATCCGGATCTGCACCGCCTCGTACTCCTCCGAGTCGCGGGCTACAATGACGCGGATCTCCAACGCCTGCGCGCGGAATACAGCCAGGCACTCGCAGACCGCGATGACCGACGGCAACACGTGGCGATTCATGCTTACGAAGACCGGGTCCAAGCGAAGCTCGAGTCCGGAGCTCAAGGAAACTATCGACAGTGAGCCGCTGTTTGTCAAGTGCAAAGCAGCGTGGATGGCCCACCGCGATTCCCAGTTGGAGCTCGTGGAGAGAAGCGCTTCTCCATTGAAGTCGCTGGCGTCGATTTCGCAACAAGAGCCTCACCCAGAAGCTCCCCACGGCCACGCGGACGATCTCGATGCGGTATCGGTGTCTCGCCACGATCCGCACATCACAACCATCGCAGCCACGCAGCCAACGGATCGCCCCCACCACGCAATGCGCGACGCAGTGCGTCCACTTGGACACTTGTGCGCTGCCGGAGCTGATCAAGCAACAAACCGACGAGATCGTGTGGCTCGAACACGTGCTCACCACGTCGTCGAAAGTCGCTGGCATGCCACACGCCGAAGTCTTGGAGGCAACGCAGGTCCGTGGCGACGCGTTGGCCGACGAACCGTGATCGGCTGTCGAACGCCGTATCCAATCGTGATCCGCGCCCGTGACGGTCCTCACAAAGTCTCAACGTGGTGGCGAGTGCGAGTGAATGTGTTTGACGCTGAGGTCCAACGGTGACAGCAACGACGATAGGGATGGCGATGGCGACGGTATTCCTTCCTGCCTTGAAACCATTTACATTATTTACAGTTAGAACTGGATCCGAGTGCCCAGCGACCAAAATAAAACGAGATCAGAACGCACCTCATCTGCTGCTGCTTCCTCCTCGCGACGCTATTTATAAGAGAGGATACGGACACTCGTCAGAATCTACAGCGGAGTAGCGTTAGATCAGTGACAATCGCGAGTGATGAAAGTTGTCCAAGGCTGGGCTGCGTTCGTCCAAGTGCACCCACCACGTACGCTGATCTCGAAATGCGCATGGGCGCACCGTGTATGCCTTCTTGGAGCAGCGCATGCTGTCGCCCCACTCTGGTGTGTGACTCGACTCAGTCGAGTCGACTGTCAAGCCCATCGCTGGCGTCCTGGACACGGCCGTCAAACTGCAATACCGTGGCCACACGAATCGATCAAACGCTCTGGTATTCCCCGTTCCAATACCATGCTTGCACTTGTGTGGGAGCGACATGAGCAGGACCTACCGCAGCAACAGCAACAAGAAGATAAGGAGCAACATTAGACACAAGCATGTTCTCATGTGGCAATGTAGACGTCAAGTCCTTCAGGTGCGACGAATCTTACCGCAGGCAACGGCACCTACCTCGCCAGCAGCATTTTATGCGTCCACCCCACACGTCGTCGGCTCATACGCAATACCACCGATTCATCGAGGAACCACGCACGGTGTGGCGTGGCATCGACGCCGTTGGCTTGGGAAACCCGAACTCGGCGGCGCCGCGCGCTGGCTGGTGCAAAGATCTCTCCCCGTCACTGCGTGGCCGCTTCGACAAGCCGGCACAGCGGCGCGTCGTCGCTCCGGTGCTTTGTCCACACGGCGGCACCCTGGCGGCCTGGCGGTGGCGATTGCTTCGCCTGTATCCGTGCATCTTGGGCGGGGAAGTCGCAAACCGGAGAAGGGAAGCTCCCTCCCAATCGTTTGGAGCTGTTGGGAGCGACTTCTTTGTGTCTCTTGTGATGAGCGGGTTGCCCGAGTGTGTCGTACTCGCCTCCTTGTCGCCGTGCCCGCGACCTTCTTCTCGCCGTAGCAGCCCAGCAGTTGCGGGTCATTGATCAACAGGACCATGGGCTTTCGCGCGTGCCGTCCAGCGGCAGCAGCTGCTCCAGGTTGTGCTTGGTGTCGCCGACGATGCCGACGGTCGCAGGGATGATCTTGCCGATCTGCTTGGCCGAGATGTCCAAGTGGATGATGCCGCCGCGGTCCTCAGCGCCGGCGCGGCGCGCCTCGGGCGCAAAGTCGGGCACGCGGCCCGTCACGCGGTCGTCAAAGCGCGCGCCGACCGCGATCACGCAGTCCGCGTC
>JAMFLL010000159.1:0-57849 GCA_027475725.1 Pythium rhizo-oryzae | reverse complement strand
TACGAGCACACGGCCACACGAGTCTACAGGACACAGCCGACGACGACCCCGAGCTTCATAACGAACTCCAAGTAGTGCTCTCTACACTCCAGCTCGAGTGAATTATTTGATAGCGTAGAGTAGCATTAGAGAAGTCCACCAAAATGGAAATCATTGAACCCCCCTCGGCGTATCGACGAACGCTTTCCTGTACGCCGCGCCAGAGGGCATCATATTGCGCTTGTAACGAAATGCCCCGTTGAGCGGCGTGTATGTACAATCGTGCGGGCACCAAAAAGTAGCAAGGCATGGTATCGCGATCTCGAGCCAAGGCACATCGATGTACCAGCTCGGATATTCGTCCATTTCAGCTATGCTTCACGCCTTCAGATATGCCCGTCCGCGCCGCACTGGCCGACCAAAGCACTGTAGCGGTGGTTTCATCCAGTGCGGATAACGATCACCACCGCGGCCTCCACTACATGACTCTGTGGGTGACCGAGACCTGTGTGGGTACAGCTCTATCAGTACAGTACCTACTCACTTCTGAGCCGAAACAGAATGGTCAACCACACCCACGTCTAGATGGAGTCACACCACGTGTCCTTCTTGTGGACAAGGACGTTCGACATCGAGCAACTGACAGTGCGAGACACACAGTGAGCGGAGCTCACGCCTCGCGCATCGCACCGGACGAGGCCTACTGTGGCGAGATAAGACACAGCTCCATGAGGAGGGATCAGCACATGCGGCACGCGTCTATGTGGTCGCCCTATCGCTCTGCCAATGCGAAGCTGACCCCTCGAAACATCCATCAATATGGTTAGGCGTAGAAGCTCCATCTCGAAAGGATACTGATAACGAGCAGTAGGGTTTCGCTGCGATCATGCCCGGCTCAGTGGTGGGAGAACGAATGACGAACACGGCAACTTGCGTGGGCACTCGGAGCATTGGATCCCATCGCACAAACTGGCAAGTCACGAAGTCACACGAGGAGCAGCTCGGCTTGTTCCATGGGTGGCATCGGTCCATGCAAAAACGGCGCTGAGTCAACAACCGAGATAAACGTCAACGTCGTCAAAAGATTAATCCGGTGTCCGTACAACACGAGATCGCTGCGGATGTGCCTAGACAGACATCTATAGTTCTTGCTTCCAGCCACTTCCAGAGCTAGAACCTGTAGTTCACACGCACCCTCGAACCGCCATAGTTCGTTGAAGGCTGGATCGCGCTCGAAAATGGTCGAATTCGGTTTTCAACTCATCGATGGCCCATAGGAACTTTCTTACGCTTGGCGATCACTGTCAGGGACGTGCTGTGTCGGCCAGATCCTGCCCCAATTCCTCATCGTCAAGATCAGTTGTGTGCCTCAACGCAAGTCGTGGGCAACGCACCTCGGGGGCGCATCGTTCACTTGCACGGTCGCCTCAGCATTGCAGTTCAGCCCCTCGATACCTTGCTTGGCGTTCTTCACCGCCAGGGGCCGCCCCTGTGACACTGAACACGGTTCCGATGCGCTTGCGAGGGAGTGGATTGAGCCGTAGGAGACCGCATGCCATCAAGGTTCCCATCTTGCCGCTACAATCGTCGCTGCCTGGCACGTCGGGAGCCGCACACCGTCCTCTATAGATTTTCTGGCGACGACTGCTTCTGGAGGGTGTCGACGCGCACACGTGGAAGTACCAGGTGAGACCGTGCTCCTTGTCCGCGCCAATGCTCTTGCTTGATCACGACGTGCTCGTTATCCATCCTCCGGCCGATCGGTAAGCTTTGAGAAGGTCGAGAGGGAGACGCTGGTTGGGAGGACAAGCAATGAGCGGCAATAGCCTGGAGGAGGTGCCATCATCCGCGTCTTGGTTCACGAACCACTGCAGACACGGGGGGGTTAAGCTCCGCCACCACGTTGTTCTCCTTCGTCGTCTCTGGGAATTGTCTCCGGACCATGGGGTCTTGCGGTGTCGCGTCCCAGGTCGGACACACCGCGGCAAATCGAATCGCACCAGCGAACTTGACCAACGCTCACGCACCTGCTGGGAAGACCTGCTGCAAATCCAGGGGGTATAAACAGAATCGTTCTGGCAGCCTCTGGGCTGTTTCCATCCAATGGAGCTCCAGCACCGGAGACAAAGGGCTGAAACTTTCCGGGTTCAAACACCTTTGAAGAGTGCTCGTTTTTTGTTGCGTGGGCGACGGCAATCACGAGGCGACTCGCACTTGTTCCCAGAACGAGACGCAAACATATTTCTGCGCCAGCGACCGGGCGCTGGTGCAGGGAGCGTGTGTACTGTACATACACAAGCCAAAGCGACCAGTTGGTGGCCTGGCGCTCCCCGCGTCTCTCGCTCGCGTTCTTTCTTCTTCTTCGGCTTTTTCCCGCTACTCGAGAAATCCGAGTCGCCTCTTGTGAGGGTACGTACCGGCGATCGGTGAATCTTTCCACATTTTTTATTTGCGAAGCCGAGCCGATTGCTACATAACTTACTATCGCAAGAGCCGAAACGAGTCCCCAGTTGCGATGGACCCGACGCGTTTTTCCAGCTCGCTGCTCTTCCGTTCGCCGCCGATGGTTCTCGTTGACGCGGCGACAGCTCGGTTTCTGGGGGCGACGTCGGCGCCGTCTCCCTCGTCCAAGACTGGAGCTCGAGCGTCGCGGTTGGCTCGAACCAGCCGGCGCTGGACAATCGAACGCCGACTCCCACATTCTCATCACTGGATTACACTGTACAGCTCGTCGAAACTTACTCATTTCGTACTGGAACATTGCACGGTACTGTCCGCGATCGCCACAGCAGCTGCCTCCTTCCCAGCCTGTCGATTCTTGATCCCATCCCCCTGTGCTTCCGCAGCGGGCTGCCGTCCGGTGGGTGGTGGACGTAACGCCCACTGCCGGAAGGGACCTTCCGGCGGCCCTTCCCCCCTCCTTCTCGCTCCGCCCTGCCGCGCCCTCCCCCTCGGATCCGGTCCCGTTTGCGGTTGCTGCGCGCGCTCCCCCTGGTCTCCTCTGCGATTCCACCGTTCGCGCGATCCGTTCCCCGCCGGCTAAAGACCGCGTTGCGTCGTGTCCCACACGTAATAACACGCTCCCCCGTGGCCCCCCGCCGCGCGCAGCTCGCCCCACTCGACGAAGCCAAGGCGTTCGCGCGGACGCTCCGACGTCAGACGAAGAGCAAGGTGAGCGCGGTCACATCAGTCGTCTCGCGCGCAAAACGACCGCCATGACCGCGACGCTGCCGACCTGCTCCGGCGTATTCTTCCGCCTCCACTGCCGCCACCAGCAGCTATTCGAGACCGAGTACAAGCGGTGCGTGCGCGCCGCGCTCCCTCCTACTCGCTCTCTCGCTAGAGCGCGACGGCGTGGCGCAAGACCAACCACACTGACGCGCGATACGTTTCATTTTCATCGCTGGTTTGGCTTTGTAGGAGTAATCGCAATCGCGGCACCAAGGTGAGACCCTTCTCTCCTTCTTCCTACTCGCTCGCAGTCTGTGTGGTTGAGCTTACCGGGATTCTGGTCTCCTTTTCGCGTCATCACCTCCTCAAAATCCTACCGTCTCACGGTCATAGATTCTCCGGTGAGTTGGACGAAGAGTAGAAAGAAAATATGCCCCCGTGGCCAACTTCCGGCGCTAATGAGCCTTTACTCACTGTGTATAGATGCTTCCCGCACTGCTGCCCGAGCCACGTCGAGCGCAGCTACTGCGGGTCGTCGCTCGAGCTCGCGGTCGAGTTCCATCAGCCTGTGCCGCTGGACCCGAACTCGCTTTTCGTCTTCGCGCGCTTCGAGACCCTGGACCTCGAGAGCACGCTCGCGATCGGGGACTATTGCTCGCTGCACTACCTGCAGAGCGTGAGCCAGAGCGAGTCCAACCCGGAGGCGACCTGGATCCAGAGCGTGCCGCAGAGCCGCCCGCCGTCCGCGACGACGCGCGTGTTCCTCCTGAACGGACAGACCTCGTCCAAGTGGTACTACCACTGGGAGAGCGGCGCCAACAAGGCTCGGCGCCTCACCAAGCACCTGCTCAAGGCCTACATTCTCTACCGCCGCCCGGCCGGCAGCCGCGAGCCCTCTGATCAACTCCAGGTCATCGGCACGGTCGGTTCTCCGCCATTCACGCTCGTATCCTACCGCCGCGCGATATTGGAAGACGGCGAGGGCGTGGACGGCGCCGGCTACGGGGGCGACGCCGACGCCGGTGACGAGTACGATCTCCACCAGGTCGTGCAGGACCAGATCTCGCAGGCGTTCCAGGATTTCCAGCAGCAATCCTCCTCCAAACGCGGGCCGGCGGCTGCCACTGGCGGTCCACCACAACGCCGCCGTGTGGGGAACCATGCTGTGGACCACGCCCCACCACTTCAGCAGCGTGATTCGATCCAGAGTCTGGACGACGCATCGCTGGACGACGACGAGAGCAAAGAAGATCGCGATCGCGGCGTGGACTGCGGCTGCGACAGCTGCGGCCACTATCGGAGGGCGCGCCCGGCGCGTGTGAGCGCTGTGGTCCAGGACCAGTGGATCTGGGAACGGCAGCACACGGCCATGGCGCTCCACATGAAAGACATTGCGGTGATTTATCACTTTGTGTCGAACACGCCGATGGCCCTCGCGATGCAGTCGTTCCGCGTGCGCGAGCACGTGTACACGGCGCTCCAGCACCACTGGGCGAACGACGACGCGGCGGCGCTGCGCCCCACGGCGCGACGGCGGTCCTCGGGCTCGCTCCAGCAGCCAGCAGTGCTGCTCTCGCTGTTATTTCCCGGTCGGGACGGCGCCTCCACGGCCGTCGGGTCCGCACACTCGCTCAGCGTGAGTGGCGACAGCTCCGGTGCGGCCATGAACACGCAGGTCGAGAACTTACTGCTCATTGTAGCCAAGCTGGCGATCTGGATGCTCTCGACCGAAACCGTCCAGGTCTTCCGGGACTTTTTCCGCGCGCACGCGGCCGTGCTGCTCCACAAGCGAAGCCTTCGCGACGCGTTTCTCCATTTTGCCGGTTTGCTGTGCAAGCGGATCCACCTCTTCTGGTCGCGCGAGGTCAAAGTTGCCGTCAACGATGGCGCCGCGCCGCGCGACAGCGCGTTCAAGGCGCTCCGCGCCATGAGCGAGAACATTTTGTCGCTCTCGCACTCGCACGCGCGCTTCCAGACCATGTGGCCCGAGCTGCGCGAGATCCTCGAGGCGCCCGGTGCTGTCGTGTGGGAAAGTTTCGTCGCGCAGCTGCGTGAGACTTTCACGGTGGGTGGTGTCGTGACTCTGAGAAGGACGATTTTCACCAGCATGAAGTTAACTGACAACTTACTTTACTTTGTCTTCTGTCTTTTAGCGAACAAATCACCAGCGTCGCCGCAAGCACCGCCGGCCCGATCGATCGCATACGCATATCCCACGCACGATCGCACGGTTCAGCGGCCGCTGGGTGCTGGATGCATCGTCGGCGATCATCGATCGCGCGGCGCTGCCCGTGAGGTCCCAAGCCCTCGATGGCCCGTTCCTAAGCGAGACGCTGCTCGCGATGGCGCAGCTACAGGCCCTCTCTCTACGCATTCCCTCCAAGGACACGCTCCTGGTACGGATCTGTCCCTGCCAAAAGATGAACTCCTAACTGCCTCTAACACGTTGCGCTTGTCCTCCCTCTAGGTGCGACAGGACTGCTCGTTGCTGCCGGATGAAGACCCGTGGGTGACGTTTGTGTGCGACGGCCGCGCGCGCTCCACGTCCGCGCTGCCGCTCGGGCTCAGCTCGCTCGTCGGCGCGCAGCTGCTCGGCGGCGACTACGTCGCGACCATGGAGCCAACGCACTCACGCATCGAGATCGCGCTGCTCTGGTGGCCGCGGAATGTGGGCCGCTCGCCCGGCGGTGTTGGCGGGGGCGCGGCCACCACGGCCGTGCGCGTCAAGCTCATGCTGCGCCTGCCGGACGACGCGGCCGAGCTGGCGGCGGCGCTGGAGGTGCAGCACGGCACGCTGCCGCGCGACGCCGGCGCGCGCGAGCGGCTCACGCGCGTCGAGCTGCTGACGCCCGCGGAGCGCGCAGCGCTGGGCGTCGCCTGGGCACCCGTGTGGCGCGCCCACGTGAGCTTCTCGCTGAGCAGCGGAGACCGTGGCTGATGGCGTTGGGTACATTCACATTGTAACCCACAAGGCGTACCTTTGAGTCAAAATCAGGTGATATCGAACACTTTTAGCCAGAGTAGGGTATAAAATGAATAGTCTGTGGAATGAAATACTTCGATAATGTATCATGTACTGGTATTTGACGGTATTTGGTGATGTAGAGCCACACCAATGAGGGGTACACAATCCGCAGATGCTCCGTCTCTGGCTCCCAAAGTTGAAGCCGCTGGGTCTCTTCAGCAGATCCACTTGACTCTGTGCGTTTCACCAGCTCAGGTTGCTGGATTTCCGGATGTGGCAGCCTGAGCAGCGAGGAAAACGCGCCGCTGGTCAAGCCGGCTGCCGGTGAGCAGCTCAGAACAGAACGCTCGGACCGTGGACAACTGGCAAAGGCCCCAGCTGCGTCCCCACGCTCCCGCCCAAGCAGCCGGCGGGCCTCGCTGGTCGAGAAAGACAGACTGACCAACAGAGCCGCATGGATGCGGTCAGATCTGGTCGTCGGAACGCATGGTCGCTCCGCGCGGTGGGTTACTGTACCCTACCGACGGTTGCAATGTGGCGTTTCCTTCGGCCTTGAGGTTGGTGCTTTGTGTAGGCGGCGGCATGCGTGACACTGCCCCGCGCATCCCCCTCCCGGCGCCACGCTGGCACCACCCCACGCGGCTTGGCCCCACAAACAAACCTGGTCGGCACCGTGTGACTCGCAACCGGAAATAACGGTACTGTAGGTGCCTGAGTGCCTGACCTCGCCGAGTCACCGTTGGAACCGTATGCTTCCGGTCGGAAGCGCCGGGAGATCTTGAAGCAACTGCGGTTCTTTTGTGACGAGCCGGCCCAAGAGCGAAAGCCGCGTCGACAACTCATTCTCGACACCCACCGGGCGCCATCTTTTCCAGGGTGAACACAGATGAGCAGCGCCGTAAAAAGTTGTCGAGTAAGCAGCAAGCCACGGTGGGGCGGTGGCTCCAGAGTCCGCCGGTGACCCGTCTTGGAGGATGTGCCCCGGCCCGGCGGCTACAGCAACCGGCTGGATGTCACGTCGACGTGTCAGTTGGTTGGTTGCGTGTCGAAAGAGAGAGACCCTGGAGACGAATGTCCAAGCTCCTCTCTTGGGTCCTTCGACAGGAACCGTATCTGAAGCTCCTCCAACGTCTGCCTGCATGCGAGCACTCGCACGCACGCCGGCGGTTCGGGTGGCCCAGGGTAAACGTCGACGGTGCGAAGACGATCTGTCAAAGAAGCGTGGCCAGTGCGGTCCTGCTCTAACCCCACCGCGCGTGTCGAGAGCTTCAGACTGTCATTTCCAATCTGACACGCTCGCGCACAAACGGACGCACCCCACCAACAACCCGCCCCCCTAACTCAGCGCCATGGACATGCAGTGCCAGTACCGCAGCAAGCGCTGCCCCAACGTGCGCTCGGTCAAGATCAGCGGCGAGCTCCACCGCTTCTGCATTTTCCACCGGTGGCGCGCGAACGCGACGCAGCGCCGCTGGGTCCAGCGCAAGCAAACGGGCGACGCCGAAACGCCTTCCGACAGCGACACTAGCCCGAGTGGCACGCCCAAGCGCACGGTGGACGAACCGACGATCAAGCTCGAGAACGGCCTCGAACCGCCGGCACCCAAGCGACGACGCTCGGATGCCGCCAAAAAGACCAGGACGACGAAGAAGGAGGCTCCACTGAAGCTTCAACCAGAGCTGGCGTTCGAGACTGCTCGGAATCCGATTCGGCTCCCGCTCGAGCCGCAGCCGCTACCGCCGGTAGCTCGTCCTCCGACTGCGTCTGTTGCGCTCATGAGCGACTTTCCGTCTTCGATGCCTTCGTCGTACCCCCTGTTGAGCGAGGAAGACTTCGTCATTTTTCGGCACTTGGTGCTGGAGACCGAGGACCACGCGGTCGTGGCGCCCAAGCCGCTCGTCTCCGCGGCCGTCGACGTCGGCAGCTGCTGGTGGGACGTGAATTACCACCGGAAGGCCGAGGACCAGCCCTCATTCATGGTGTGAGGCTCGGCGGAGGCGTGGTAGTATTTAGTTTCCCCAATTTGTAACACGAGAAATGGGCGTTTGATCTTGAAGTTGTCATGGCGTTCTTGATGTTGATAAGAGTCTCTCTTAACATTTCCCAAAGGGCCCCCACTCGTGACATCAGACGGTGGCGGTCCACGAAGGCGACGATCTCTTGTGGAAACCACAAAACTCACGCTCCCAAGAGAGAACTTCGTTTGGTAGTTCAAGCGTCATAAATGCATCGTAGTATTCTAGTCGGTTACACAGCAAAGCTCGAGGTTTGTAAGGAGACGGCATCGTTCCACCAGCAGTCCAACGAGAACGAGGCATCCCAGACGGGCTCCTGCTGCGAAAACGAGCTGCTTGGACAAGCACGCTCCAACATCTTGTCTAGCATATCGAGATCCTCGCTGGCAAAGAGAGGCGGCAGCGCGTCCAGCTCGAGCCCAAGCTCCATAGTAGGAAGGGCTACCGGTGGGAGCTCCACAGTCACGGTCTCTTGGGGAGGCAGCTCAAAGAATCGAGGAGGCACGATCTCTCCGCTCACGCGGCTGTGTCTGGCGGCAATGGGCTCAGTCTTGACGGTCGCGTGGCGCTGCCGGCGGCGTGTGGCGGCCTTGGTGGGCTTGGCGATCGCTTCGTCGTCGCTGCACGTAGTGACTCTGGCGTGGGTTGAACTGGCGGTCGATTGCTTCTTCTGCTTCCAGCGGCGCTGCGCCGCGTTGGCACTGCGTCGGTGGAACAGGCAGAAACGGTGAAGCTCACCACTGATCTTGAGCGAGCGCGTGTTGGGGCAGTGCGTGCTGGCGTACTGGCAGCGGAGGTCCATTGTGGTCGGATCGTTTCAGTCGCTTGTTGCGCAATGTCGGGCGAATTCGTAAATGAGGGTCCTCATGGGATGGCTGCCGGCTACCCATCCGGGGGGAAGCATTCTGTACCGTACTGTAGTTGATGGGAACTAGGCGCACCTCGGGTGGCTAGCGGCGAACGCGCTCGCCAGGCGTGGACGATCACGAGCCATCGGAGTGGAGGAAGAGATATTACTCGTCGGAGCGGGAGGGTTTGTCGCAGCACTCAAAGTGGCGTGTTGCGCTGTCGGCACCGTAGAGAGAGACAGGTGGCGCCGTCAAGGCCTGACTGCCAGCTCACGCACGCACACTCGGGCGCACGCGGATGCGCTGATTGGCTCGTCCATCGAAGTGCGCCCACGTCGCCATCGCCACACTCGGGCCAACGGACGAATCCTGAGCCGCGAGACGCCGATGCTGATTCTTCCAGTCCTTGAACATCAACTCAGCACAGTGGGACCACGCCCCAGCTCCGCCATGCAGTGAACTTGGCGGAATGAAAGCTCCATTTTCGAACGCCTCGAACGTGTACTGTACTGTATGCGGGAGATCAGGAATCCCCCCACGGTGGAGTCCCTCCACGCCAAACTTCGATCCAGTTTTCACCGAACGATGGCGTTATGTGATCTCGACCGCCAATGGCGACGAGCAATCCCGGGCATGCATTACCAGGTAATGCCTGCCCGGGATTGCTCGATTTAACTAATTAGAATTTACCGGGCAGGAGCGTGCGAAGCCAAGCACTTCGGTGGCAGCCATGGGCAACCCTAGGCAGTCGTAGAAGGATCTGGTGCGCTCCCCTCGGCGTGTGGCTCATCGTATTCCAGCCAAACCAGCGTGGCTGTTTCTTCCGACCGGGGGCCGCGCAAGAAGACTTCGCGGAATCTCTCGCAATCACCGAGTGTACACAAGTTCGAAATGAGATGGAGATTCACGCAGATATATTTTAGATAGACGCTAACCGACATCAACGACGCTACTGCAGGCTTAGACAATGACGCCGACGTCTTGCTGGTATGACATGTCGGCCCACCAGATATCGCTAGGCGGGTACACGGGGAGCGCCGTCTCCTCTGTGCCCAGCACCATGTGGCTCAGAAGGCTCACGTCGTCCGCCGTGAACAGAGGCGGCAGCGCGTCGGTCGCAGGCAACATCGTCGGCATCGGCAATAGCGTCGCCTGCGCGGCAGTGGTCTGCTGAATCGCCTGAGGGAAGCGAGGCGCAGCGATCTCTCGGCCGACGCGAACGCGCTTGGCAGGCGAATGCGCCTCGGTCTCCTCCTTGAAGCCCGCAACGCTGGCGTCGGTGCGGCGGCGGCGGCGCGCCGCGGGCTTGGCCGGCGTGGGCTTGGCGGTCTCCTCTTCACTGCTGTTGCTCGCGGCCGCGAGCTTCTTCTGCTTCCAGCGGCGCTGCGCCGCGTTCGCGCTGCGTCGGTGGAACAGGCAGAAGCGGTGGAGCTCGCCGCTGATCTTGAGCGAGCGCATGTTGGGGCAGTGCGTGCTGGCGTACTGGCAGCGGAGGTCCATGGTCGGTTGTCTTGTGTTGATAGGTGGGTTCAGCCGAGTGCGTCGCACGGGGAAAGTTTAGGAATGCGGACGCACGGACCTCGGCGACAGCGAAACAGGCCTGGGCTCTGAGTGGCTACACCCTTCTGTCTGGTCCAGCGCCTAGCTTATCGCGGCGCGCCTGTTGGAATCTTCCGCGCGACCCCGTCGCTGTCCGCTCCAGCGGGTGGTCCCCTTTTCCACTGGATAGTGGGAGCAATGGACCTCCTCGCACACCAAGCGCACACATGCGTGCGCTGATTGGCTGAGCGCGGCTATCGGGTGCGCGCCGCCATCGCGCCGCCCCGTCGCTGGCCCACCAGCACATTTCGATGCTGCGAAATTTGAGTTTCAACTCAGCACAGTGGGACCCGCGCGACGAGTCAGGCACCTCCTCCTTCCTTTCCTGGAAGCACGACGACGGGGGGAGCCCTCATCTTGGTGGCGTCAGCGCAAGCCAAGCCGGTTGCGCACTTCCCTCACGCGTTTGGCTCGGGGCGGTTGCGTGCTGTCGTGCCCAGGACGAAGGCTTCGCGGTTCGTCGGCGTCGGTACCTACAGGGCACGCTTCTTCACGGTCTCTGATATCACTGGCGCAGGACTTGCAGGCCACACGATGGCACTGGAATTTCCAGCGTGGCGGGACACAGCCGGTCCCGCACATGACAGCAGGACGCCGTCGTCGCAGTGTACGTGTACTGACACTGTACAGTATAGAGCACTGCTCAACAGCAACCACCCTTCAGCGGCGTTGAAGCGTGGAGCCGATGAATCAACACACAGCCCACAGGTCCTCGCGGCCGTCACAGTTCAAGTGATCAAGCCTACCCCCCGCTCATGATTGCAAAGGGCTCGCGCCCTCGCTTCTATTGCTTCCTGAGCTCTTCGTGCGGAGGCTGATAAGGCGAGGTGAACGTGCGTCCCAGAACCTTACTTTCGTCGTGAGGACAGCGCCTGTAATACTAGCGGCGGCACTCGCTCCTTCGGACAGACATGCGCTTCGGGATCCGCTGGATTTCCATATAGCAATCCATTTGCTGAGACGTTTTCTGATCGATGCAAGCGGCAGAAACCAAAGAGCATTGCTCGTTCCCGTACAAAGACCCGGCGAGCCTTGTGCAAAGGCCATTGGCGTCGACCACCGAGCAGATCAGGCGCCGACGTGCAGTAGAGTGGTCTCGTGTGGCGTCACATCTGTGTTCAGAGGCCTCGCTTGACAGAGGACGCTGACGCATTGTGTCGCCCTCGCCTCCCCGTAATGAGATCCAGCGAGTGAGTGAACACTTGCACAGATATCTCTCCACGTTGATATATCAACTCTAACACAAGTTAGGCGACCGTGCTCCGAGTGTACAAGAAAGGAATCAGCTTGGCGCCAACTAGAAGCTGACTGTGGACTCGAATGGATGTGTATTTAAACGGAGAACATTGCGTTTGGAAAGTCCAGGGAGTCGTTCCACCAGCATTCGGAAGGAGCCGCAGCTTCCCAGATCTCTTGCAGAGGCGCAAAGTTATAGGGACCAGTAGCGTCAAACATCTTGCCCAGCAAATCGAGGTCCTCGTTGGCAAAGAGAGGTGGCAGCGCGTCCAGCTCCATGCCCAGATCCGTTGTGGGGAAGACCACTGGCGGGAGCTGCACGGTCACAGCCTCTTGGACGGGCAACCCGAAGAATCGAGGAGCCGCGATCTCGCAGTTCAGACGGCGCTGTTTGGTGAGAGCAGGCTCAGTCTTGATTGCCTCGTGGCGCTGGCGGCGGCGTGTGGCGGGCTTGGCGGGCTTGGCAATCGCTTCGTCGTCGCTACTGTTGCTGGTGTTGCCGGTGCTGGATGTGGATCGGTTGCCAGTGGCGTTGGAGGTTGCGAGCTTCTTCTGCTTCCAGCGGCGCTGCGCCGCGTTCGCGCTGCGTCGGTGGAAGAGGCAGAAGCGGTGGAGCTCGCCGCTGATCTTGAGCGAGCGCGTGTTGGGGCAGTGCGTGCTGGCGTACTGGCAGCGAAGGTCCATGGCTCTATGGCTCTGGGCTTTGGGAGTGTCACGAGCGTTGCGAAAAATGAAATGGGTGCTGTCCGTCCCCGTGGCGGCAGCTTTACGCGGGCTCCTCACGCTCCACCGTCGCGGGCATCAACCAAGTGGCTACTTTCTCATTCATCCTGCACGGGAAAAATCCATCGCGGCGACGTCCATCTCGGCAATTCCACTACAGTAGGCCGCCGCGCACACTCCAGAGTGGGACGGTGCTCATCGGCCAAGTCGGACACCCGGCGCACACGCTCGCGATGCGATTGGCTGGGCCCCGCTATCGGGTGCGAGGCGCGATCTGTGTGCGCCCCGTTTGCGCCGCGCCGGCAGATTTTTGTCGGTGGGAACCTTGAAGCAACTCAGCATGGTAGTACCTGGCGGACGAGTCAGGCACCTCACGCCAAGTTGAGGCTCTTCTTCTTTTCTAGGGATCAGTTGCGAGAGCGGACTGGATGGAGCGATCTGGTGGTTGCGTGTCGCGCGGCGAGTCGTCTGTCGGCAGGAAGGAAGAAGACGCCGCGGTTCGTAAGCGCTCGATACCTACAGGGTCAACGGCGATCCGCCCGGTCTCTGATCCGGACACACCACGACGCCACTGGAATTGGCGAGTACAACGCGGGCACAGACGGTGCGCACTCGGGAGGCGCAAGTCGGTCCGCAGGGGCCAGTATTGAGCGGGGTCCTTGGAGTCATCCTCGCATGGTCCCTCCTCTTCTTCGTCGCCCATCGCAACGATGTTTCTTTCCCTCGGTGGGAAACATCTTTGGCTCCTCTCTCTCTACATATCCGATCCAATCACGTGGGCTTCGCGTGTGGGATCTCCACACGGCTGGACACGGACACTGGGCGAGGAGGGTATCGTATTGTGTAGAGCACATTGTTCGGGGCAGCTTAGGTGCCGACTCGGGGAAAGCGCGAGAGCAATGGAACTCAGGTAGGCTAGCAGAAGCCCCAATATGGACCGGTAAGCCACGAGTGCGGTTTGTGTACAAAAGGATTTTCACGTTGGAGCGAAATAGATTGCGACAATCCACGGAGAAATACGAGTACGGGTGTTTTTCTGGTTGAGATGTCTGATGTTGATAAGCTATTTGGTTTCACCAGCTTGTGGGTTCTGGTTGAGACGGCTGCTGGTGAGCTCTTTGGTTTCACCAGCTTGCACGGTCCGCCCCACTGGAACGACGTTTGCCAGTGTGCACAACAAGGATGGCTTCGAAAGAGCGCTGACGACTCGAGGCCAACACGAGTGCGAGCGCCCCTCCATGCAGCACCGTCTGGCACCACCAAAGAAGGTCAGGCATGCCGGTTGAGTCGGTCGCACTTCAAGGGGAGACGTCAGTCAGTTGAGATGTACTAACTAGTACTGTACGCACTGAACACCACTGCTAGGCGGCTGTAGACGCTTGGTGGGCGAGACGAGTGTACTGCACTTTGCTTGGTAGACGGCGCGGCTTGTGCCCACCTTGCCTCCACACATCAACAGAAGCCTCTTACCCTTCTCAGTCGAGATTGTGTGGCTGGTCAGCTATTCTGTCCGGTCGATGAGTGCGGCGACAGAGAGAGAGAGAGAGAGTGAGAGAGATCCGAAGGGCGGTAACACAGCACATATGAATAATTGAGTGAAGCTGCGGCGCGCTTGATCAATATAGACTATCTTCCAGCGACATGGACGAGAAAGTTTCGAGTGGACTCGACACCCACCGACTGACTGACTCTTGAATTTTATTGTGGGTCGACACCCGCCGTGTAGCCTACCGGATAAATGTGTGTAATCCACACAACTTCCTGGTTGCTTGTGGTGGTCGAGACAGCGTAACGGCGTCCAGCGTGGCCTGCCCGGAATTCCAGGCTTTGATCCGGTGTTCTGTACACACCGGCGGAGGTGCCTGACTCGAGCTGCTGAGTTGTGGTTCAAGGTTCCTGCCAACTCTAGAAATCAGCTGAGCCGCATAAACAGGCCAATGGCGATGGCGGTGTGCGACGGTGTTCGCCGCTCGGCCAATCACCGCCCGCGGGTGTGCGCACGTGGTGCCCTGGTAAAGTCTCCTTTGCGCGGCCAACTATCCAGTACACACGCGCCCTCCTCTCACTCAACTCGCTCACTTCGATGTTGCGATAGATAGATCCAACGATGCTCTGTAGCCACTCGAGGTGGGTCTAGTTCAACTGAATGCGCTCCAAGGCATTCGACCGCTGTGGATCATCCTCATTCCCCAATTTACTCCAAACCACACACACAGAGAGAAAACAACATGGACCTTCGCTGCCAGTACGCCAGCACGCACTGCCCCAACACGCGCTCGCTCAAGATCAGCGGCGAGCTCCACCGCTTCTGCCTCTTCCACCGACGGAGCGCGAATGCGGCGCAGCGCCGTTGGAAGCAGAAGAAACTCGCTGCCACCAACGGCAACACCAACGCCAACGGATCCACATCCAGCACCGGCACCACCAGCAACAGCAGCGACGACGAAGCGATTGCCAAGCCCACCAAGCCCGCCACACGCCGCCGCCAGCGCCACGAGACCGTCAAGATGGAGCCTGTTCCCATCAAGCAGCGCCGTCTGAACTGCGAGATCGCAGCTCCTCGATTCTTTGAGATGCCTATCCAAGAGGCTGTGACCGTGCAGCTCCCGCCGGTGGTCTTTCCCGCTATGGATCTGGGCATGGAACTGGACGCGCTACCGCCTCTCTTTGCCAATGAGGACTTCGATTTGCTGAACAAGGTGTTCGGAGATGCTGATCCCTGTGGTGTGACGCCGCTGCCGGAGCCCGTTTGGGAGACCGCGATGCCTTTCGACTGCTGGTGGAACGAGCCAGCCTCGAGCTTGGCCGTGTAGACAATGACACAAGAACAATACTATGATTCATTTATGAGCCTCTGAGCGAAACTAGTTCCTACCACCCATTTGTTGTTCAGTTCTCACTACGAAAGTCTCTCGTGGGAGCAGTATTCGTCACAAGACGTGGGAAGTACACGCTGAACGTGGCGAACTTTATCCGCCGCTATTATGTCGCAAATACTGGAACAATCGAACGTTTTCGGAGTGAGCTGCAGCACCTAAATTTCCTGCTCCAGTAGAGAGCGACTCGACGTGCACACAGCGCAGCAGACCCCCTTCAGTGGAGACGGTACGTTCCGGTCCAACCTCACTGGTTGTACGGGCACTGTTTGGAGTAGGCTTACATGTGTGCAGTACTTCTATTGCAGACGATTAGCGAGCCCGCGGCTCCAAAAGGGGGTGGTTGCGCGGCCCCATAAGAGTAGAGCCACGGGCGACGATAGCTTCCTGCACGCGCATCGTTTTTACGATGTGTGTTCGGCCGCTCGCTACCCACACATTCGCACTGGAATTTGCCACCGTGGCAGGCGCGCCAATCGTCCGCGGCTGCTTCGAGACGTTGAGCGGGCACCTGATCTTCAACATCGGGAGCAAGAGCTTGGTGACGGCAAGTTACAAGTTGTCGCAGAACAATTGAGTCTGGCTCTTGCGCCTCTGGCAAACAGGGCGCGTGACGAGCACCACCAGGTGGTGGGCCGGTCGCCCCGTGAAAGCTTAGAGCACACAGCACCACTCCAAGCAAATCAATCTGGGGACGCATTGCCCAGGTGAGACCGATCACACGTCGCACGTCTCGGTCGACTGGACTCGGGAAAAGGAGACCTTTCTTGCACATGACCGATTTACAATGAGCCTCAGCCCCGTCGTGACCGGTCATTCCCTAGTGCGTGGGGGTGAAGACCCCGGAGATTGCATGTCTTCTCACTGTTGAGATATCTGGGC
The DNA here is from genome assembly GCA_027475725.1 of Pythium rhizo-oryzae. Taxonomy (NCBI): domain Eukaryota; phylum Oomycota; class Peronosporomycetes; order Pythiales; family Pythiaceae; genus Pythium; species Pythium rhizo-oryzae. Next base: position 41,555 of record JAMFLL010000159.1, on the reverse strand, counting down.
ATTGAAATGGGTTCACTCCCTCAATGTACTGGGATTGGGTCGCCGGATTAGCGTAGTCCACACTACGTCAGTGATGGATGCCAACCCAAACTCGATCCCTTTTATTATGCATACAGTATATAGAACGATAACATTCGATATCGGAGAGTCATGTGAAATACCAGCATCAAACCTGTCATATCTCATACATCTCTCGTCTCACAGCACAGGTGTTGATCCTGAGTTCTCGCAGAGCTCCAACTCAGACCACAAGAGCCGCCGCTGCGACGGCCCACCCGGCCGAAGCCGCCATTGCTCGTCCGCCACGCCGAGCGCCATGTTCGCGATGGCGCACGCGCGCTCGATGTGGCTCTGCGCGCTCGCGGCCGCCTCCGTCTTGTCGTCCGCCTCATTCGTCTCGGTCTCCTCTCCCAGCGACGTCCGCATCCGCGTCCGCGTCCACACGCACTCGGTGCCCGCCGTCCGCGCCGAAGCGCCGACAGCACCGCCACTCGTGTGTCCGCTTGGCAGTAATTTAGACGCGCCACAGGTGCTGCTGCCTTGTCCGTACGACTGCGGATCGAGCGGTGCGTGCGTGCTGTTCCCGGGGGCGTCGCAGGCGTTTTGCGCAGGCGACCGCTGCGTGCGCGGCGACGCGTGCGCGATCCAGTGCACAGATTCAGCGATCGATACGCGGTGGACACTACGCGTACTCGAAGGCAATTCCAGTGACAGCATCCCGCTCGACCACGAGGAAAGCAACGCGACGGTTGTTGATGGCTCGCTGGTCCGTGGGCTCCAGATCCTGGACGGCGTTGCCGTGCCGCCCCAGCTGCGCGAGATCGCGATCGTAGCGGACGTGTCCAGCGAACGGGACGTGTCAGTCAACGCGACGTCGAGTTTCACCGTGCCCGCCAACTTTTTCGACCGCGTCGCGCGCCAGGCGACGTCCATCTCGCTCGACGGTGTCGCGCTGGCCGACCAGGTCTTCTCGAGCCAGCCGAGCTCGCCCTTGTTGAACGAGCTGTACGTGTTTTTATTCTTCGACTGCGGTGCTGTGTGTTGTTCTCACGGTTGTTGATACGTGGATCTTGAAGTCGCATTACGCGTTCTGGACTGGGGGAATGCCCACTCGAGCCGTCCCAGCTACCCAATGTGTCGCGACTGTACGTGCGCTCGTGTTCGTCGGCAAGTTCCTCGTGTACTGAGCACACATGTGAATTGTCGTTTGTTTGTAGGGATTTGTCGTGCAACGAGCTGACCAGCTTCAACGGAAGTGGCTTTGACAGTCTCAGTGAACTGTACGTGGCATAGCCGCCGGAGATGCTGACCCGACTTAGTCAACTAACAGGTCATCTTTGTGTTTGAAAAGCTCTCTCGGGCACAATCAGATCACAGACGTCCCCGTAGGCTCGCTACCGGTCCAACTCGAAGTGCTAAACCTATCCAGCAACGCGCTGACAAGTGTTCCGAGCGGCGTTCAACTTCTCAAGAGTCTGCGCAGCCTGTACGTTTGATTGTACAAGGACTGTGAAGTTCCACAACGTCTCACCTCCTGTCATGACTGAAGGATCCTGGACAACAACGCCATCCGTTCCGTACCCAATGCCGCACTTCCGTCATCTTTCGCAATCACGGAACTCTCCCTGCAGAATGCATCGCTCACCACCGTTCCGACCGGTCTTACGCAGTTGAAGAAGCTTTCGATTTTGTACGCTCATGCGCATCGACTAGCTGCAAAGCGTAAGGACTAATCACGAAGATGCTGCTGCTGGGAATTTGTAGACGTCTCGACTACAACCACTTGTCACGTATCACCGCATCGACCTTCAAAAACTTGTCGAAGTCGTTGACGGTGCTCTCTCTCAACGCTGCTGGCCTGCAACGACTACCTACGGGTCTGAGGAACCATCTCAACCTGACTTCGCTGTACGGTCTCAAGCTGGGCTACTCGCGCTGCGTCGGCTGTGGTGTGCAACTAACGGTTTTGGTGTGCCGATGTAGCTCCCTTGCATTGAACTCACTTGGAAATGGGTCCGCAATCGACTGCTCGGGGTTGCCAGGCTCTTTGCTGAGTTTGAATCTGAGTTCGGCCGGACTGCGAGCCCTTCCGAACGGACTAGGAAACTTGACCAAGCTGACCTCACTGTAAGCGTTAGTGTGCAGAATCCTTGTTGATGACGTGAACTCACTGCAAGGTACTGAAACACTCGCAGGGATCTCTCCGGCAACTCCTTACAACGGGCAGTTGACGCATCGACAGTCTCACCAAGCCTCATCTATCTGAATCTCGATAACTGCACTCTGAAAGAGGCCCCGACAAAGCTGGACAAACTTCCGAAGCTGCACATACTGTACGTGTACCCGGGCTGTGGTGATTCGTTTTGTGGATCTGGCTAATGTTATCGTGTACGGCATTTTCCGATTAGGTCACTGCGGGGCAACCCAATCTCGGGAAAGTTCCCAGTGTCGAAATTGAAGAACGTGGGCACACTGTAAGTTCTGTGAGCGCCAACACATGGTGCTGCTCTCTGGCTTTTGACATAAGTTGGGTCTTCCAGGCATCTCGACGGAACGGGGATCTCCGGCCTCGATGCTTTTACCAGTGCTTCCGTTCTCAACACGCTGTGCGTCTCATTTACTCGGTCGGGATGAACTACCAATGTTGTCTGACGTTTTGTATTTCATGGACAGGTCGTGCCAAAACTGCACAAAGTTGGCCTCATTGCCCCGACTCCCAACCTCTCTACAGACAATCATGGTCACTCATGCCGCGATGACTTCAATTGGGAAGGACACGCTCCCAGCGAGACTGCGCTCTTTGTACGTATCGGTACCATTAGCGGGAGCAAGTATCAATGGCTGACCGTTGCTGTAATATAACTTGGCAGGAGTATCACAGACGTGGAGGAGCTTCGTACATTACCAGAGGATGTATTCTCCATGACCGAACTTGTCGACCTGAACCTGTCACGATGCACGCTGACCAACTTCACTACCAATGGAGGCCTCCAGACACTGCAGACGCTGTAAGTCCACACGGGTGCTGCTTGCCGTCACCCTGCACTGTCTTATTTGTTCACATTGGCTACGTAGATCACTCCGGAACAACTCTCTCGAATTATTCTCCGCAATGCTCCCGCTCATAAAGACGTTGGACGTCCGTGGTAATCGGTTGCGATCGTTCAGTGTGAGCAACGCGACGCAGTTGACTCGGTTGGATCTAGCGCACAACGTGCTCGACAGAATCCCAGAAGTCATTTTTGATCTGGAGGCACTCCACAGTCTGCACCTCGAGGGCAACCCAATCCGCGGATACCAGCCCAACTCAACGGAGCTGTCGTTTCTGATGAAGATGGCGTTTCTCGGAATGGATCAAGAGCAGTTTTCCAGCGACTGCACATCCCCCACACAGCTGAAGCACTTCACAGTGTGCGTGTCTGGTGGCTCAGACCGACCTCGGTCGGCCGATACCGATACGCCGACTGACTCAACGTCGAAGAAGGCTTCGTCTGGGCTCACTGTCGCACTGGATATCCTCCTCATTTTGGGCCTCGTGCTAGCAGTCGCGTTCATCTGGCGAAGAGATGTGAAGGAGCGTCGCGAGCGCAGACGCAACGAAAAAGAGGCGATCTATGCCGCCCGGTCAGCGGAGATGAGCCCGTCCATGGCCCATGTGGACGTGAATAGCCTCGCGCCGTATCGACTCGACAGGGACGCTGTCTTTAAGAGCCGGCGCATTGGCTCCAGTATGTTTGGTGAGGTCTGGCTCGCGATCTACGGGTCTCAGCGCGTAGCGATCAAGCAACTCAAGCACGAGGAGGCCTCGCCCGATGCCGTCCAGCGATTCACTCAAGAAGCCAAGCTCATCTCGGATCTTAAGCACCCGAACATCGTCACGTTTGTGGGGGTCATGTGGACGGAGCTGACCGACCTGGCGATCGTCACTGTCTTCGCGGAGAATGGGAATCTACGAGAACATCTCAAGAGATTGGAACCTCCAAGTGATGGCCACTGGGATTCGCCTAAAATCAAGATCGCGCTTGACATTGCCGAGGCGCTCGCATACCTGCATTCGCTCGCGCGACCCGTGGTCCATCGCGACCTCCAGTCACGAAACGTGCTCCTGGACGAACGGTTCAGCGCCAAAGTGGCAGGGTTCGATGTTGCCGCAAGAGGTCGCAATGGTTCGATGCGATCCGTGGCTGGCGAAAAGTTGCTCGAGCGTGTCGGCTCTGTGCGATGGCTGGCACCAGAGCTACTGAAGGGCTCGCAGTACGACACCTCCGTCGATGTCTTCGCCCTTGGCGTGATTCTGAGCGAGCTCGACACGCACGATATCCCGTACGCTACTGTCCAAGATGCAACCGGAGAGCCGATTGGAGACGACATCGTCAAGACCCGTGTAGCAGACGGATCGTTGCGGCTGGCACTTTCCCCGACGTGTCCGAGAGCGATCGCGGAGCTTGCGCTGCGCTGCAGCGCGTTCGAGCACCGAGATCGTCCTCGAGCTGCCGAAGTCGCCGCCCAATTACAAGCAATCGATACTCGTATCGTGGCAGAGCGAGAGGAGACCGGGGTATCACTGTGAACAGATCACCAACCGCGTGGAGGCATGGACGAGCGAGGAGGCGATCGGTGGCGAGGGGACTAGGAGGGTTGAAGCGACGAAGTACACCCGATTGGCGCCTTTAACATACCGTTGACCGCGTTACGTTCACCGCTCTTCTTAAAGCGTAGCCGATGGGCATCCCGTGGGGAACCTCTTTGGTCTGGCCAATGCAATTACAACATTGGATCTTGCGCCAACCGATACTAGTATGCACTCAATATATGTGACACGGCGAGGAAGATATAATCTTCGCCGCAGTCAGTCTCTTCTCGTGAGCATTGACGACCACGGATGGAACCGCGACCCACCACGTTCGTGTGTCCAGCCGCCCCGTCTTCTTCTTCGCCGTCACCTCCATTCGGTCGGAGGATCGTATCGGAACGCGGGAACGAACTGACATATTGCTTTGAACGATGAGGTATGTGGTGTGAGACCGAGCGAGCAAACACACAGAGTCATACTGTGACGCTAGTAAGCGCGGCCACGTACCTGTTTAGGTGACTTCAGATCGTGTCTATCGGATCTGCAGGTTCGTTTTAACTTGCAACAAGAGGCTGGTTGTTGGGTGTCAGTGACCGACCATGGAGGACAGAGATGCCCCCGCGTACTGATGTGAGGTACTAGAATAGGACGGACTTCTAGGATTTCGTTGTTGCATTCACAAACGGGGCGATCTGACTCACGCTCGCGGGAGAGGGAGGTCAGACGGCTGGCTGTGAGTCACAGGAGGTGGGGGACCTCTTGCCCTCCTGCAGCTGTGAATGAATCATTATTCAAGACAAGCATAGTGAAGCCGAGTGCACAATTGCGATTGAGCATCTCCCGCCTGTCGGACAGCCGTTCATTTCTTCTCTGCCGTTCGTTTAGCTTTTCAGCCCGACTCACTTATCGATCGAGCAACTCTAGCGCACACACAGCGCCTTCCGTTCCCGACGCAAAAATACACCGATGGTCACCCTCGCCACGGTCACGCTGCTTGCACTCGCGCTCGCAAACGCCTCGCCCGCGGAGGCGCAGGCAGTGTGTACGCCCGAGCAGGTCGACGCGTTTGACATCGCCAAGTACAACTTCACCCAGAGTCTCAAGAGCAAGTGCCTCCTACAGGACAATTTCCAGACGTGCGACGAAGATTGCCTCGCCATGAAGGAGGCCATCGTGGACAGGGCGCCTGACTGTGTGGACAAGATCTTCAAGACCGCGCTCAGCAAGGAACCCAAGAGCGAAGTGGAGAAGTGCAAGCTCAGTCAGTCGAAGCCCGATGACTTCTACCTTCCTCAGCCATCGAACGGACTGAGCGAGTGCTCGGACAAGCAGAAGAGCGACTGGAAATCGGCCCACGACATATATTCCAAATACTTTGGCTGTCGATACGATCCTTGCTCTGACGAATGCCTGAGCACGTTCGAGGAGGCCGTGCAGAGCTCACCCGTGTGCCTGGACTCCTTTGGGTACTGGAGTGGTGAGTTTAACAAGCTGCTGCTTGCCAAATGTCTCAAGGCTCGCGGTGAGAAGCTCTCGGGCAACCTGGTTCTGAATACGGTCTTGAACGGCGACGGGAGCAAGACCGTGAGCAAGCGCTGGAGCGCCGACGCAGCGAACGCCAGCACGAAGAACACAACTTCGGCGCCCACCGTCGACAAGGTCTCTGCGTCGGCGGTGCCGCTGGCCACGACGCTCGCGTGTTGGTCCGTCAGTGTGCTCACACTGGGGGCAACTTTGTAGGAGAAAGCCCTCCAAAGTACGAAAGACTTCGAGTTGTGCCACTCAGCCGCCGCATCATCTAAGTTACATCGATAGGATACACCGCGGCCCTTCGTAGAATTTCTAACTCACGACACGCAGTTAGGATTCCAAACTGGATCTGACGTGTTGGGTGCTGGATCCCATCCTGGCTGAACTGTGGGAGAGAATCCAGCACCTGAACGTGACACCTGGTTGATGCTGTGGCAGGCTAGGCCGGTTTTCACACCCACCGCCAGTGGTCCGAGTTGACCGGATGGTCTCCAGTAAGCCCCCACTGCGTGACTGGTCCTTGTGACTCACAACGGCCGGTCACGCTAGTGAATCACAACATGGGAGACCCCCGCGCCACCTCAGCACCCGCCACAACGCTTTTTGCGCGTCAGACCACACGCTCCACCTCCCATCCTCTCCTCTCACACGAGCCACCATGCGTGCCGCGCTGTTGACAACGACCGTGCTCGCGACGCTCGCGTTCGCCTCGGCAGCGCCGATCTGCACCCAGCAGCAGAAGGACGCGTACTACACGAACGAGCTGGTCAAGTGCTCAAATCAGATCTACGACTTCGACGTGTGTGACGACACGTGCCGCGACTTGATCACGAAGCTAAAGGCTGAGACGCCCGAGTGCATCGAAGTCGAGGGCAGCACGATTACGCTGGCGTCGGAGGCCGATAACTTCCTGACGCGGTGCACCAAGAGCTATCCTGAGACCAGCAAGAAGTACGTGCCGCGTACGTCCGTCGGGCTGCCCAACTGCACTGAGGCGCAGCGTGCGCCGTGGGATAAGGAGTTCGGGTTCACGTCGCCGACTCAAAACTGCCGCAAGCTGTACGGCTCGAAGGCCGACTCCTGCGACGCCGGTTGCCTTGAGAAGCTCCGCGACGCGGTGCTCAAGTCACCTGTGTGCACCAAGAAAAACGACTACGGGTACTGGATCGGCGAGCACGAGAAGAAGTGGCTTCAGCGGTGCCTCCTCGCGCGCAACGAAGACGTCACGACCTACGAGGCCATGCAGGTGCAGCCCACCGCGGACGGCAAGTTGAAGGCCGCCGCCTCCAACTCAGTCGGCTCCACGAGCGCCAGCGCGACGACGACAACAAATGCACCGACCACCAGCCCCACGAGTGTCGGGACCAGTGCACCGAGCAAGAGCTCTGCCGTGGCGGCGTCGGTGGTGTCGGTGGTCACGGTCGCGAGCGCACTGGCGATGACGCTGTTGGTGTGAGCACGGTCCCGTTTACCGTTTACAGTACCGGTACAGACCTGTACAGTGCGTGGTGCCTGACACGCATCCTCCCAGACTGTCCAACTCGTATCCTTACGCACGCGCATAGCCGAGGCATATATTAGATACCATGGGGGCAGTAACGTTCCCTCAAGGTCACCACCACGCGCGTGCAAATCTGAGCGTTGCCATGGCGGAATACAGCACCTCTACACTAATCTCCATTAGAACAGAGCAACTAAGGTTGAGACACACAGAGAGCGAACGAATGCGCGGCTGATTGGCAAAAGAGAGCGCGGCAGAGGAGAAACGATGGTGGCAGTCTCTCGTCGCTGCTTTCGCTTGAGCTCGTATCGATCGGACCGTCTCGCATGCGACACGTGAAGGCAAAGTCAGTCAGCACGCGGACGCTGGGCAGCCTGTCGCTAGATTTATTCCGACGAGGACGAAGGCAGGATGGACGCGCTCCCGATCTGGTCCGCGAGACCACGGGCGGAAGCCACAACGCCATCCGCACTCTACATCCCAAGTGACCCAGCTTTGCCGAGTCATGATCAAAACCGCGATTGTGGCCTCCGCGCTCGCGCTCGCTTCGGCGGCACCGCTCTGCACGGAGAAGCAAAAAGATGTGTACTACACGGACGAGCGTGACTTTTGTGCGCTCGAGACGATGGACTTCCAAGTGTGCGACGACCGGTGTCTCGCGTCGCTACAGCAGCTCAAGTTGGTGGCTGCTGATTGTGTCTTCAGCGAGCATTTTGAGTGGACGCTCGTGTCCAGAGCGGCCGAGCACTTGGCGTCGTGTGTCAGTCTGCGCATGAACAGCAACGCGACCGGCACGTACGTGCCTCGCTCCACGGCAGGTCTGCCAGTGTGCACAGACGAGATGCTCGATCCGTGGGAGAGCGCGTACGGCTTCCGCTCCACGGGCTACGAGGCCTGCTTCCAGGCGTTGGACAAGAGGACCGTAGCATGCAGCGGCGACTGCCTCTCGAAGTTTCAAAACGCCGTGCTGAAGGCTCCGGTGTGCGAGATGGAGACCGGCCACGGCTACTGGCATGGTGAGCGAGAGAAGAAATACCTCCAGCGATGCCTCGTCTCGCGCGGCGAGAGCGTCGCAAACGATGAAGCTATGAAGACCCAGCCCCTCGTGGACGGGAAGCGGACAAAGACGGACAGTCCAAGAGCGTCGGAGACCACGTCGCCGATTACGAATCTGTCAATGACCAGCGCGCCGGCAACCGTACCAAGCGCAGCGAGTGGCGGAGTAACGACGGTGGCATCTGCGCTCGTCGTCGGCAGTGCCTTGGCGGCGGTAGCGGCGCTTTAGACTTGTTTGCTAGTAGCTCACTTCTCAGACGAACTGTCGACCCTACTGTGTCTAGCAAGGCACGCGCGACGGTGGCTGTTCGACAATGCTGCGTAGTGACATTGGCAAATCACACCGCCTTTGCGATGCGATGCCATCGTTCCATGGAGGTGAGCGTTAACATTCAACATAACATGGCGTCGCACAAGCCCGTGCTTGTCGATCTTGTGCGAGTTTCTAAACGGTGAAACTATCGAGAAAAATGGCCTTCTATTTCTCGCCCATTCTCGCCACAGCGGCGGTTTCTCTTGCTCTACAACGTCAACGCGGCGGCAACCGAGCTCATGATCGCAATCACCGAAGTCACAGTGGCCGTCGTCGTCGCAGTGCCAGCGCTGGTCGCGGCGGTGGCAGGAGGCTTCGTGGTCGAGGACGTCGTCGGTGTGGTATTCGCCGCCGGGCTCGTAGTGGTGGCGGCTGCCGACTTGGAGGACCCTGCGACCTCGACCACTTTCAGCGTGCCGTCGGCGGTTGGCAGTGTCAGCATGGCCTTGTTGCTGCTGATACTTTCGCCGCGCTTCTTGAGGCACTTCCAGACATACTCCTTTTCTTTCTCTCCAAACCAGAAACCGCGCTTAGCACACGGGGGCGCTTGGAGCACGGCCTCCTCGAGCTTCGCGAGGCACTCGGACGTGCAGCCTTCATCGATGCTGCGGCGACAGTCGCCGTACGCCGTGGAGACGTCATACTTGTCGTCCCATGCGTCGGTCTGCGCGTCGGTGCACTTGGCCAGGCCACTCACGGGGCGAGGCATGTACTTCTCGGAGGTATCGGCGCGGGCCTTCGTGCAGTCATCCAGGTACCGCGCGGCCTCGGACGCGAGCGTCTTGGTGTCGCCAACGTTGCTGGCACACTCGGGCGCGCTGGCTTTGTCCTTGGTGAGCGTCGCGAGGCAGTCGTCGTCGCACACGCCAAAGTCGTACACCTGCATCGTGCACACGCTGCGGTCGGACGCGGAATTGGCCTTCTTCTGCTCCGCCGTACAGAGCGGCGCGCCCGACGAGAGCGAGAGCGTCGCAGCCACAGCAGAGCCCACGGCGATCAAAGCAGCAAGACGCATGGTGGTGGTGGTGGTGGTGGGGGGCAGCGCGCGAATCGAGTTGTGATGGAGTACTCGCCGGATGGCCGCCTTCGCTTTCCTACGCAGGGGGCGCAGAATAGTTTGCGCACGTTGAGCTGCAAGCGAGCCAGCCGCTCGACCAGAACTGGACGTCAACGACGGCAATCAGGACAAGGTCCACAGTCCGCTGGGTGCGTTGGGTGCAGGTCTACGGAGGTCACTGCTTCATAAAAAGTGTGCGCGCTAGAGGACTGATATACGAGGTGACGATCAACATAACAGCGCCGTAGAAGCAACGGACAAGCAACATAATGCGCGCCAAGTTGAAGTGGACCTGGCCAAGACGGATCCAAACGCGGAGCACCCACGATCGGGTTTACGCAGATTGCGTAGGAGCGTACACCGCCACTCGCTGCGGCCCACCCTGTTGCCATGTCGTCGTGTACTGCTCGAAAAGCTTACGCCGATTACTGCATCACGGGTATAGTGACCAGGACTGCCAGGCGGGCAAGCCGAATGAGTGGTGAAGTCCACAGAGCCCGAAGTCTTCGTTCCACGGCTCCACAGAGATACGGTCGAGCCTGGGCACGTTATGGTTGTCGGCCGTCTTGTTGTGAGCGCGACAGTGATGATGCCAACCACTGACGCGGACGGAGGTCATCGCTTGCGGTGATTGAAGATACAAAGGCTTCGAAGCTGGGGCCTTGGGGTTCTTCTCTCGTCGCGTCAGCGACAAAAAAGCACCTACTGTCTCCTCTGACTGTCAGCACCTACCAATGGTTCGTCATGACTCATGGCTCATGAGGTGCGGAGGTCGGTTATGAGTCCTTGGAACTTGGGCAGAATTGTTCGTGTTCTTGCGGTTGGCCCAGGACATCGTCGCCACCCAGACAAGTTCGAATGGTTCGTGGATGCAAACCGGATGCCTGGTTCCCGCGGTTGCCACCATTGAAGAAGGGCCCGCACCGTGTACCGGACGTTCCACAGATCGATAACACATGGGTCTGCAAGTTGGTTCCCATGGTGGGGCACGCGCCAAGGTCACTATCGTCGGGGGTCCTGCTGTCTCCGCTCTCGATTCACCCAGAGTATTAACCACACTGGAACTCCCGACCCGGCGGGTGAGGCTGCGTGCTGTGTGACTTTTTTCAGCACGCGGTCTCTCAGCCTTGAGTTTGAGTTTGTGGTGTATTAGTTACAATATAGAACCCGATAACCCTTCAGCTACCTGTAGTCAGCTAGCTGGGCAGAGGCGGTGACCAGAGGCTCTCCGAGAGTCTCGAGCCCCAGTCAATGCGTGGAGCTCCTAACTGTCCTCCGGGCGATCCGGGGAGAGAGGAGAAAGAAGGAAGCGGGTTGCCCACGGCGCAACATCCTGGTGGATGAGCGCCCGGACGAGACCGACTTCCGGTCGGAGGTCTTGGGCGAAGGCCTGGAAACTGCGTCGGGCATCCATCGTGATGTTTGCTGCCTTGTCGGCCATCTTGTTCCTTCTCTCAGCCTTGGTTCATTGGAGTTGGCGGCTCGGAAGGCGGGCATAGGCACCCGTCAAGTTCAATTGTACCCACCCGGACCCAACCGTGTGAGCGTATCTCACCCAGTGTCCCCTCCGAATGGGATCGTCTATGTGCGATAATGGGTGTTGGTCTCACTTATCTCATTTAGTCAGTCCCCGGCACTGGATTCCACCGAGTGGAACGCCCACACCAGGGTGACACGAGACAAGCCATGGGCAGTAGACTCTACTGTAGAGTACAGCACGTCACGCATGTGCCGCATGACCTGGTCCCTCCTGATTGCCAGTCTGCTCACCGAACACAGGGCCCAGTCGATACGTATGACGTCAAGCTCATTCTCCAAGTCGCCGCCATACCGATCAAGCGCACAAGCCAACCACCATGACTGCGATCTTGTACCACCTCGCGGCGCTTGTGGCGCTCGCAGCCTCGGGTGTTGCCGCGGACTTGACGCCGTACGACTACGTGTACGACGGCCGCGTCATGCTGATCGACTGGACAATGTACACGGTTCAGGAGCTTGTGGACGAGCAGAAGGACGAGTGGCTCTCCAAGCAGTACAATGCGACTTACACAGCCGTGGACAAGTCGATGAAGGATGGCAAAGTCACGATGACCGAAGCGCTCCAGTCCTTGAGCGACTTCTACGCGATGGCCGACACCAAGTACCAGAACTTTGGTGTTTCTGCCGGGGCCAAGATTCGAGCGAACCCCCCGGACGTCTCGGTCGTCAACATTGTCGCACCCAAATCCTGGTGCGACTACATGTTCGGGCTCATGTACGAAGTCACCAAGGAGAGCGGCAGCGCCGAGCTCAAGTCGATGCTCGAGACCGCACAGAAGAAGATCGAGGATGGCATCACGAAGCGCATCCCGCCCAAGGAAGTGAACGACCTCGTGGTACCGCTCTACGGCCAGGGCAACAAGATCTACCCGTCATTTTCAAAGAAGCTTCAGGAGAAGATCCAGGAACAAGCGGACAAGTACGTCGAGGAGACCGAGTCCGCTGTACTCACGAAGTCCACCGTCCCTCCATCGGGGGGCGCCACGGCGACTTCCAGCACGACTGCGCCTGGCTCGACGACGGCCGCCCCCGCGAAGTCCAGTGCTGGCCGCAACTTTGTCATGGGCGTTGGGCCCATGGCGGCTATTGTGGCGGCGACCGTCTTGGCCACTCTTTGCTAGCCGCACGTTATAGTATCAACACACTGCTCGTCAATGCGTTGGTCTCAGTGACGTCTTCTCACGAGGCTGCTTTCCCATGGGTAAAGAAACGATCCGACGTGGTTCTGGTCATCGCGGCGCCATGACCAGAGCCGAATGGGATTGTTTCTGTGATTGCCATGATGGCGGGACTTGCTGCCTGACAGGCAGGTCTGGCCAGATGGTCAAGCCTGATACAGTACAGCAACGAGCCCTTTGTTGGACTTGGGACCATTTCTACAGGATTCATTGTTTCTGACACCGACAACCATGCTTCCAAGAGACCGGAGACGGCGGCCCGTTGGTACAAAGGGGCCCCCACTGCAGACCTGTTTGGATCTTAATCCAGCGCTGTCCTCGTGCACTGTACAGTAACTCGCCATTTTGGGAATCCAGCGTAATTGATCGATGAGCCTTCTCATCGTACAATGTACATGTCATGTACTGTACACTGTACAGTTTGTTCGCGAAATAAGCCGCAGTACAAACCTGATTAACCTGCTACATTGGATTTTCTAGAAAACGTTATCAACTCAAAGTGTATCACTACGTAGAGGTGAGACCACATTAACTGTGTTTCACTATATATCAGGGTACCGGCTTATTTGGCGAACAAACTGTATTCTGCGTTACTCCACACTATATACTGCTCGTTCTATGGTACATCCACAAATCACCGCCCAATCCCGTTGACCCTCCTCTCGCACACAAAAATTCCAGCTCGCTGCGAGGAGGTGATATATGGGAAAACGGATGTGCAACGCGCACCCCACAGCACCCACTTGCGCTGCCACGCACGCGCGGGTCTTCAGTCACACGCGTGACTCGCGCCGTACGTCAAACTCTGACATGGACACGATCGAGCGTCGGTGGAGATCGCAATACATCAGACGTGGCCAGGGTCACCGATTGGATAGGTCTCTCGCCCTCCAGCCTTCTGCGGTCTGTAGACTTCACAGGCTTCACAGGCCTGACGTACCGGACATATCCCTGAATGTACCCTACTGTACTGTACCAGCTTGAACAAGTGAGACGCCTCGACCCCGTCGCTATTCAGACTCACGATTCGACGTTAGAGCGAAGCCACCGCCATCCACATCCCCGTTTATGACCCGCATGTCCAACTCTTCACCTCCGCGGCTCCGATCCGCTACTGCCAGTAGCCTACTGGTCCGTGGACCTCGTCCACTTCCTGGAGTCGGATGGAAATGCCCGGAGGGGACGTGTCATACAGGACTGAGGTCGCGAAGAGAGTTCCAAGGGCGACCGCCCTTCTTTGATGAGTCCTTGCCTCCCTCCCTCCCGGCCTCTCAGGCCGTTTCCCAAGGTCAAGTCTGTCATCATTCCATCTCTTTCCACCAAGAGCTCACTCCACCACCACCCCACCCTTCCTCCCCACCATGGCTCCGCTGACCAAGTCCGCTCTCGCCGCGCTCCTCGCGTGCGCTGCGCTTCTCGCGCCCAGCTCCGTCTCGGCCGCGCTGACCAAGTTCGACACTGAATTCGACGGCAAGGCCGTGTTCATGGTCTCGAGCCTGGGCACGATCGGCCAGGTCACGGCCGCGCAAAACGACGAGTGGCTCACCAAGCTCTTCAACGAGGCCAAGGCCAAGGTCGATGCCGGCATTGCCGACGGCACGCTGACTGTGGGCGCCTACGTGCGCATCATGGACGGGTTCTACACCGCGGCCGACACCAAGTACCGCAACTTCGCGGCCGTGGCCTCGAGCAACGTCAGCGGCGGCTCGGTCGACATGGCCAGCTACGACCCGGCGGTCGGCGCCTCGTGGTGCGACTTCATCTTCGACACGATGCGCGAGCTCGCCAAGGGCAAGGCCGATGTGCTCGCCTTCGTCGACGCCGAGAACAAGAAGTTCGAGGGCTTCGTGACGGGCAAGACCGCCAAGGCCGAGATCGACGCGGCGTTCCTCGAGTTCCTCAAGAAGGTGAACGGCATGGACGCCACGATCATCGACAAGTTCGACGACAAGGTCTCGGCGCTCGCCGAGAAGATCACGACCGAGAAGTCGTCGATCGCGTCCACGAAGGAGACTGAGTCGGTCACGACCACGGCGCCGCCCACGACCAAGCCCACGACGACCACTGAGACCACTGAGGCGCCGGCCACGACCACGGCGTCGCCCGTCACGATCGGTGAGAAGAACACCACGGAGGACGCGACCACAGCGCCCGCCGCGGCCTCCAAGAACTCGTCCACGTCGGCCCCGACGCCGGCGCCGACCAAGTCCAGCGCTAGCCAGCTCATGACCAGTGCGGTCGCGGTGCTGAGCTCGGTCGCCGTGGCCCTTGCGGTGTCGGTCTGGTAAGACGAGAGAAGCCACCGCGAATCGAAAGCGGTGAACAGTCGAAACTATAAATGAATGTGAACGTGATGCATGCGACTCCATACTGACACCATGTACATCCCGTAACCAGTACCGGTACCGGTACAGCTGTGGGTTCAATGATTTCTCGCCCGCAGAGACACGCGCGAAGCGTGGAGGATCCTTCACGTGGCTTCAGCTTCGAAAAAGAAAAATCACAAACCTACCTCGCATATCCGATAAATGGATAAATCCAATGTCCATCGAATTCATCATCATTGGACTAGATGCTCACATGAACCTTCATGAATCGATCAAATGTGAGAAATGGATAGTTCTCAGGTGAGTGGCCACACCCTCAAGTCGCGCATGATTCCTCTCGCAGTGGGAACTTTTGGGGGGCGCGCTTGACCAATGGGGACCGAAAGCTGTCACCTCCCACGGGCACCCATCTCGCCTTCAACCCAATGCCATTCACTGGCCCCACTTCTCGATTTGTCCTCCCTTCCAGACGCCGCAAGCGCGTATTTAGCACAGAACGACCCCCACCATGCTCCTACGCGTCGCGGCGGCGCTCGCGCTCGCGTTTTTCAGCTCGACGGCGTCGGCGAACCTGACGCCGTACACCGCCACGTACGACGCGACTATCGTGTACGTCAAGACGAGTCTCGGCGAGATCGGGGCGGTCGTGGCGGCGCAGAGCAACTCGTGGCTGAACGATCGGTTCACGGGACTCGGCCAGGACGTAGACACAGCGATTGTCAACGGCCAGCTCTCGTACGCCAACTACATGGACCTCATCCGCGCGTTCTACGTGACCGCCGAGACCAAAGTGCCCAAGTTTACCGAGACCGCGTCCGCGCGGCTCGAGAACAGCTCGATCGACTTTGCGCAGTACAACGAGGCCGCGCCGGCGTCCTGGTGCGATTTCGTGTTTGCGACGTTCACCGACCTGGCCGAGGCCTCGAGCCGGCGAAGCCTGGGCGAGTTGGTGGCGACTACGCGAAGCGCCGTGGAAAAGCAGATCAAGGCCAAGGCCAGCGCCGGCGCGATCAACGACCGGATGAAGACGTTCTACCAGCAAGCTAACGCCATTGACGGTTCAGTGATCAAGTCGTTTGACGCTAAAGTCGACGCCTTTTTCGACACCACGTTCGTAGACAAGGCGTCCAGCTCCGATGCGGCGAAGAGCGTCCAAGGCACGTCTGTGCCGGCGGCACCCAAGACCACGAGTGACGCGACAAGGACCCGCCGGTTCACGATCGTGACGGCGCTGGCGGCGCTCCTTAGCTTGGTTGTGTAAAAGCCCGGCAGCCTAATACCACTACGAGCTCATCACTTATTCGCGTGGCCTGAATGTTGACATGCGGGATCGACAGATCGCCCGTGTGTTGCCACTGCAGACGGGTTGGAAACGTGGCCACTTGGTTTGCTCCCTGACGTCACAGCCTGTGGCCCTCGAAGGGAAGCAATCCAGGGATTGCTTGCCCGACTTCAGATCTCCTCGCGTGATTGCACATAAACAGCCGGTATTCAACCTGGTTTCTGAGATGTTGACCCCGACAGGCTCACTTGACGTACGAGTCCAAATGCATGTGGTTGTTGATCTCGATCATTAGGCACAAAACAGAATTGTGTGGTGACAATGAGCCGCTTGCGGCGTCGTCTACAGTTTGACGGAACGGCCCACGCTTGACTCGCTGGGATGGGCCACCCAGCGTGCGCGGCGTCTTGCTTCTGGTTTTGGGGTCTGTCGCCGGTAGGACCCTGGTACAGTCAGCACCCCACGCGACGACAAGAACCCCAGGCGACGACAAGAGGTTTTCGTCTACACCCACTGGTAGTCGTCCATTTTCCCACTTGCTGGATGGCCTGTCCCTGGGTTCGACGGCGAGTATGGCAGACCCACAGAGGATCAAAGACCAGGCGACCTTGGCTGTCGACGCGCTTGGGATGAACCCGGATTCCCCGAGAGGCTCGCCCCGTCGACGTCCAACTCGGCGGCCACTGCGAGGCCACGACCGCCCAGCGCTGATCCACTTCTCGCTCAGTTCTCAATCTTCGTCTACAGATCCACCGTTCGCCATGGATCCGGTACTTCGCTGCCAGTACCAGAGCTCGGCGTGCCCCAACGAACGCGCCATCAAGGAGAACGGCCAGCTCCACAGGCTCTGCGCGTTCCATCGAGACAAAGCCAACGAGACGCAGCGCCTCTGGCAGCGGCGCCATCGAGGCCACACGAAGGCGTCGCTCACGGTCGAGGCTGCGGCTGTCACCGAGGCGCCCTACAGGCGTCGCTCCTGCGCGCACCTCGTCGCTGCGGCCGCCACTCTCGAGACCCGCGCTCGCGGCGGTGACGACGATCCTTCTCCGCGTTGCAGCGACCTTGCGCTCGAAGACGAGGAGATCCAGCAGCTCACGGACGCCGTGGTCGACTATTCAGTGCGGACGAGCAGCGAGAGCGAAGCGCCCTGAGGCGCGTGCCTCGCACCCCATCTTCATCTTAGACAAGTACGGTCCTGTCGGTATCCTCCAACGGCAAACGCGAAAAAAAAAGAGTTGCATATCACAGTTCGTTGGCTTTGTGAGTTGTATGATTGGTTCGCTTGGCGCGAGTGAACATCGGAAACACGAAGCAGGTTCGGTGATTGTAGCCCACGGTTTTTAAGCATCTAGAGCGGCAGGGTTCTCGCACCCGAGGTATGTGGTACACCTCTGGCCTTGGACGTCGTGCCTCGACATCGATGGTGTACGGTAGGCTTGCGCACGGTCGCCTCGTCTTCAGCAGAAGCTCACGGATGGGACGACTTCGCCCGCACTCGCGCATGTAGCATGAGAAGGATAACGCACGCCTTGTCATATTCTTTCGCGAAACAGGGCGTCGGCAGGCTTCCGTCGGCAACTCGATGATTCTCCGCTTTCGAGGTGTCACGGCCCCCTCGACCACACGCATTCGATTTCCACGGAACGCATTCACGTGCCTCCGGGAAGCTCATCGCGAGACGATCGACATGACGCCTGACTCGAGCGCGATTGGACCCATGAACTCAGCGGGGATCCTTCGTGCCTGACAGCGACATATCCAGTTCGTACACTCTACGAAACCCTCATCGGTCGAGGTGCCTGACTCGGCCACGTGCCGTACCTTGAACACGGGATGCTGGCAATCGACCTGCTCATCGTCGCGATTCCGTCCATCCTCAAACCGCACTTCGGCAGAAACGATTCCTTGATTTTTGATAAAACGTACTCATAGATGTTATCTCTCTTTCCCAAAAGATGCACAGATTTGAGCGCTAAATTTTCCTGATATCCCCATTTTATGCACGGCGGCCAAACTCAAATCAGCCTCAGTGGGTGTTACTGTTCGCTATCCTCAGTGAACCCGCCATGAGTATCTACACCGGTCGCTGCATTTGGACCACAGCCGTAGCTGCCTTGCAAGGGCTTGTTATCAAAGATGTGGAGAAGACGGATACAAGCGGCGCCTTGAGTCGGAGGCCGAGTCGGCATAGGTGTGAGCACGACGCCGATCACACAAAGAAAACACCTTCCGCCGTCGCGATTGCTGGGCGTGGCGACGGCGATACGTCAAGGTTCGTCGTGTCGTGAGGTGCGAGAGATGGGTGTGCCTTTGCTTGCTGGATGCTGGAGATGAATGATCACACGCTTTGTGGCCGACAAGTACTTCCTCCAGCGAACCGACCGGCCCAAGAGCGTTAGTGTAAGCGAACAGTTTGCATTTGATGTGTGGTCAACTTGTGGGTCGTTCAAAGCCGATGTAGACCATCTATGACACTTGACTCAGTCCGCGCGCTCCTCGGCAACGACGTGGCACCGTGGGCAGAGCGCCTTCTGCACTCCCATTCCGCGTGGGCTCGCCCAGGCGACTAGGACTTTCTTGCGGCTCTGTGGTCGGTCCTGTGCCCGTCCGCAGACGCTGCTCCGGCTAGTGGCCTCACGCTAGCTGAAGGGTTATCGGGTTCTGTACTGTAACTAATACACCCATCATCATCATCATCATCAGACCATCTATGACGTGTATATCATGTTGCCTGGGGGCCGTGAGTCCTTGCATGGGCTCATGCAGCTAAATAATTGGATTTACCGCAAATCGCGTCGAAAACAGTGACTTCGCCGCACTGTACGTAGAGAGTGGCGCGCGAAAGCAAGCGCGAAGCACTCGAGTATTCTGTTACTGTATCTGGGTAGATTCAAGGCTTGCAATTTGTGATCGGTACTGTACGTTGCACGCTGTACGGGACCATTCCGGAACGGTGAGGATGGAAGCTCGCTGTACGGGACCATTCCGGAACGGTGAGGATGGAACTTCTCGAGTTGATGAGACCTCACTCATCAACATGGTAATCGGCCAATCACGTGTTCGACAGCAAGGTGATATCCCACTGGAAGCCCCATCTGCCAGTGATTTTGTGATTTGGCAACGTTCGATACTTTGGCGCTCGCCGTCACTGGCTCCCTGACGGCGTGAGGTCCCCAAGCGCGCGGAGAACCATTCGTTGTCCCTACACTACAGCACGTTCCAGCGCACCAGCCACCCTCTAAAATGCCCGGAGATCTCACAGATCAACCGAAACTCTCAGACCGTGCCATTAGGCTATCCCCTCGTAGCAGTCAACAGAACGTTTGGTTGCGGAAGGGGTCGTTCATTCACGACTTGTGTTGGATTCTTGGGCGCATTCTTGGGAAATTTAAGTGGGAACCAAATATCGGACCACGCTAAGGGGTTGCTGCCGACGCGATTTGTCCTCTACACGGCCTCGTATCGTCTAAACGAGACGCAACATGCCCCCGTCCTGTGTGCCAAACAGCGCCCCATCACCGTATCTTCCTTCTTGGCTACGTGCAGTACCCGCATGGTCTCACAACACTGTGAAAGAGCCCTCCGGCCACTGAATCGACTACGTTATAACTGGATCCTTCATTGATTCTCGAACTGGCCTCCCGCCGCGCACTTTCGAATCGGATGTAGCGACCGCGCACGGCCACAGCAATGGAGCTGGATGATCGCTGCATGTACCAGAGCTCCAGCTGTCCCCAACCGCGCGCCTTGAAAGCCAACGGAGAGCGCCATCGCCTCTGCGACTTCCACCGCGACAAGGCCAACGAGACCCAGCGTCTGTGGCACAACCGCCACAAGCACCGCAAGCGCCGGCCAGCATCTCGCCAGACGCCAAAGACGCGGCGGTCGTGCGCGCATCTCAAAGCGTTGGCGGCGGCATCCTCAGGCGAAGAAGATGTCGATTCTGTCCCCAGCGCAAACACGACGCCAACTGCGGCAACGACACTGATAGGCGGTGGTCTAGTCAGTGCCACACAGGCCGGAGCGGGCCATCCCGGGTGGTCATGGCCGCCGCAGGTCAGCGACAGCGGCCCCAGTCGTCTAGAGGATTCCGAGCTCGAAGCATTGCTTACGCTCGTTGTCGAGCATGCGCTGGAGGAAACTGAGAGCGCAGCCCATAACGATAAAGAATCACAACACGATATAGAATGAGGTGGTCGAAGTCGCAGTATTGCGTTATACTTTGTGCAGTGCCATGAACGCGACCGCGGTTAATGGAAGACTCTTTACGTGTCCTCGGTCAACTCGCCTTTGCTTTGGAGCTGTTGACGAAGGTCTCCATAGAACATTCGCACGCATGAGAAAACGAAGAGGCTACAGCATCAAGCGCCCAGTTCCAAGGCAAGCCGGATTGCCTTGAATTGTCGCGCCGATGGTCGTTTTATGTACGAATCGAGACACAACAGCCCATCGTGCGAGTTTCGTCGCAATTGCAATCCTGTCGTACGCGGATGTACCCCATCCCGCGCGGCTAAGGCGTCATGCTGGACGCGTCGAAGAGAACCCGCAATCTGTGCGCTGTTTGCGTGACGCCACCCGCGACAGAGATTTACAGTACCGAGTATTCGCCGTGAAAGGTCAAGTGTAGCAGATCTGCGCTGGAGCGGTCGTGTTATTGCACGGTTGGCGCTCTCATATCCACTTGGGCGAATCAAAAAGGCAGCCGGTCGAGAAGGAGACACCTCACGGACAGAGAGAATATGTGGACTTGCTGCGGAGTGCGTACATCACAGCGCCCAGACAGGGACCCCGAGCAAACGACAATAAAAGAATCGCCGATCGCATGAGGGACTTCGTTGCGGCGACATTTCTCTGATGAACCCACAGCCGAACAGCCAGCGCTAGAGGATCTATGTATCCACTTTCTGTGGATTGACTCGCATCGCGTGCTTTAGCTGCTCCACCACTCACCGTCAAAATCGAAGGAGCCTGACTCGATCAAACTCTACGCCTGGGTCAGGCAGACTCCGAAAGATGTGCCGCGCGCAAGTGTCTTCGCGTGCCTGACTCGAGCAAGGGCGGACGCTCCATCCAAGTGAGTGAGACGGGAAAGCGCCTGACTCGGCCACCGAGCCCACTGGCTCGAGACGACAGGTCAGGCGTCGGTGATGGTGGTTCTTTCGAAGCACACTCGTCGTTCCCAAGTGACGACGCATGCGCTTTCGTGATTTTTGATGTATATGTACTGATTCAAGATGTCCGGTTCAAGCAAATTGCACGAACATGTCGAACGATATAGTTATTTTCTGCTTCCTTCCGGCCAGGGCAGAAATCGAACTCGGTTTTTGTCAGATCTGTCCAGGCTATTCACCGTGCCAGTCATCAAACGCGCTGCCCCATACGTATTGATTAACCTCAGGTCCCTTCACTCCGATTCGGCTCCGCTGCTTCCCAGTGCTTGCGAATCAAAACGCTCCTCCACGCAGTGTCCGTGCTTCCACAAGAGAGTAAGCGCTTGGAACGAGGACGAGGGCCATGGACTTCGGACGACCTCCCATCCTCGTGTAGATCTCGTGGAGTTTATCGCTTATCTAGCCGGTTTTCAAGACGCTTCAGGTGCTCCAGGTACCGTAGGAGAGCAGGATTTCTATCTCGTCCAGCGCAACCTGATCCTCGCCCGCGGGCTTCTCAAGTGGACCGGCAGAGCCATTGTCAATCTCGCCACGATGGAGCCAAGTGACCGGTGCATGTACCAGAGTTCCAGCTGCCCCGAGCCACGCGCCGTGAAAGCCAATGGCGACCGCCACCGGCTTTGCGAGCTCCATCGCGACAGGGCCAACGAGACCCAGCGGCTGTGGCACAGCCGCCACAAGCACCGCAAGCGCCGGCTGCCACCACGCGAGTCGCCGTACAAGCGGCGCTCGTGCTCCCATCTCAAGTCCCTGGCGACCTCGGCTGCCACAAACGACGAAAGTGCATCGGTGTCCAGTGCTGAGACAACGCCCACGGCGTCGGAGCCCACGGTGGGTACTGTGCCTGTCGATCTATCCGCCCCACACCTATCCGTGACCGACTCCATGTCCTGGACAGAGCGAGTAAGATCCACTTGGCTGCTCGAAACCGACAGCGAAGACGAGCTTGACGACCTGTTGAATCTGGTCGTGGAGCACGCCTCGGCATCTTCGAGTGGGGGTCTTCCTCGTAACGAGTCAAACATAATACATCACCACCAGGCTGGCTAGCGTGGGCTTGCGTGTTGAGTCCGTACAGTGTACCTACTGAGTTGTACGTAGGTACCAATCATAAATCAGGTCGCATCGACGGCACCTAACGACAGCTTCAAGTTGCCTGAGTTTTATGTGTGGTGCACCACCTCTCGTCACCACACATTCGTACAGCTCACTACGCACGTAGGAAGTGCTGCGTGCGTGACACGCCAACTCAGCAACCCACTGCATGCGTTCGCGGCAGACAAGGCTGGAGAAAGCCTCATACTACCGGTATGTAGTACCGATCTCCAGCGGTGCCGTGATGCGTTCTCCCTGGCTGGTATCATCGGATAGCGTGACACATGTCGGTTGGGCGCACTGAAATGCCGGGGTGAGAAATTTCGTGCTGACTCTGATGGTTACCATCATGGTATTGTACCCACATCTTGCTGGTGCCCAAATCCAGGATTCGCACCCATGGATCGCAATGGGTTTGCTTGGGTGGGTTAGTTCAGTACAGTACTGATATGGCATGCGACCGTGTGTCAGTCACTGACAGCCCAAACTAGAAACCAAACATAAGCCAACCGCCCCGAGCATGCGCTTTCACCGGGCGCCTTTTGCTTAACTGTATATTTTTTCCGGAGCAGAAGAACACTGTCAACCCGGAGGTCGGCGCGATGGCGCCGAATGATCTCCCCGAGCTACTTCGGTGCAAGTACAAGAGCACAGCCTGCGCCAACGCGCGCGCGATGAAAGCCAACGGCGAGTTGCACCGCTTCTGCGCGACGCATCGCGAACGCGCGAACGCAACACAGCGCATCTGGCATCGCCGGCGCTTGGATCGTGGTTTGCAGGAAGTGCGGGTACTTGATGAACGTGAATCAAAGCAAAACGAGCAGCCGCGAAGACGGAGTGCCAGTATGGAGCTGGTTGGTTCGGATGCCACCGATCGTGGTGAGAGCCGCGATGGCTCGATGACGCTGGTGCGGCCAGCAGCAAGCGATGCCGAAGCTTCTGCACACCTTGACGAAGACGACATCTCCCAGCTTATCGCTCTTGTGGTGGATTATACAATCGCGGTTTCGACAACTGAGCTGACGAATGGAGCTGCGCGGGAGAGAAGAGCAAGGCGACCAAAGACCAATGACCAATAGCGGGTATTGTGTTCAATAGGAACTGCGAATGGGGAAGAGGGGTCAACGCTTTGTTTGTTGCCAGTGAAGTTCGTTCGCACACAATAAACGCGGTTGCGTGTGCTTGTTTATCGCACCAAGGTGCTGAAGGAGATGGAGCTGCTTAGACAAAATCATGATTCGGAGCCATCAAATATCCTCATAGCAGAAGGTCAGCTGTTCAAGAGCATGCATGCCTAAGGCGTCAACTTCAAGGGGTGACGAGTCAAGATCTAAGTTGGCGGCTCGTGCGGAGGACACCTGCGACTGGTGTAGAATCTTGTGTGGCTCCGTTTCGCCGGCAACGCGCGTGAATGGGTAGCTCTAGGAGCCTCCAGGAGTCGCCCACTGGCGTGGGACCGAGAGTCCTAGGCGTCGAAGTGGGGAGTTGACGCCGCGAACTGGTTGTCGGGCTCGTCCCGTGCACGTCGGACCATGTGGTTCAACTGCTTAAGAAGAAACTGTCTTGTGTCCACGTCTCCCTGACACAACAGTCGTATGGACTGTCAATAACAAGAGTGCCTGACCTCCTGCCCTTGAGACTAGAGGGTCAGGCACTCATGTCGATGGGCACTCATATCCGGTGCCTGACCTCTGAGACCTTCGGCCACCTTTGGCGACTAGGTCAGGCATACCGATTCGCTCTACAGTTCGGTGTGCCTGACCGCGTTGCGGCCGCGTACGCCTGACTCGATGGCAGGTCGTCATCTGCTCGTCCATTTCCATGCACAGTAATACGACTCGGTGGGTTCATGTGTTCCGGCCATGAATTCTGGAAATACCTGAGCAGCTATCCAGAGCGTGGCAACGCTGCATGCAGTGCTAAGTCGATGACTCGTCGGCCAGTTGCCCTGAGAGGGGGTATGAGAGGAACTTTCAACCAAATGTTACGGCAGACGCGAAGCACCGATCAATGAACGTTTTTGATAGCAAGGCACGTCTATCCTCTCCGTGCACCATCATTCGAGCTGGTGGGACTTCCATGATTTCTTGAGCTTCTCAGCAGCGGACAACCATTTACTGTTGAACGTGCGAATCTCCTTTGGCGTCCTTCGATTTATTATTCTTCATCAGACACGCGGAGCATGTTCCGTCAATTGGTGTCTGGCAATACTGTAGACAACAGTCTCTAGTCCATGTTGAGTAGTGCTTGCCTCATCCAGACCAAGTCTTGGGCTCGTCCTCTCAGCGTGTTTTCGCTCGTGGCAATCCAGATATCTGAATCACAGTGCATAACTTCATAGAAGCGCTGCTTTCTGTTGCTACACACATTGAACCAATCTACAGTACTTCGAATCAGCTGTGGGTTGAAAGTGCAAGGAGACTGCTTGTCTTCTTCATTCGGCGCAACCCGAAACGAGCGAGGCTGGCGCCCCTTGGGTCCTCGTAACCCCTACACGCCTGCGAATGTGCTTTATCTCGTAGCACGATCGAAATGTAGCTATCTCGATTCCGATTGCGGTCACTCCAGATCGACGCGACCTAGGGCAGAAACACGGCGCGTGATATACTTTGTATATACGCTGGAGGTGGGTTCATACGGGTACTGTACGGTACGTGACTAGAAGCAAACCAACGGGTTCGTCGGCGTCGTCCTGCCACTTCCCCCCGCGCCATGGCGACGTCCAGCTACAAAAATGACGAAACGAACTCTCCAAGCGCGGAGAGCACCGTTTTTCGGGCGGCGAAATCACGCGCCGCGTCTCTGAAGGCGCTTGCGGTCGCCACTCGTGCGCAACCACGTGCAGAGACGCGCCCCCGGGAGTGCGAGGCGGAAACTTCGCTCAAGAGTTGGCGGGTCTGTCGCACCTTGAAGTGGGTGTCCACGACGCGCGCCACAACAAGTGGACCATCACAAAGTCGTGTTCACCGACCTCTCAGATCTGATACCTCGAACGTCCCGTTTCTGTGTAGCTTTGCGTGGGGGGAAGGCCAGCCAGAAACGGGGCTGAGATCTCTCGCCGCCTGGGCCCGAGTCTCGGGAGGAAGCTCGCTTGCCAGCGGATTGATGTTCGCACAGCAGACAAAAATTGTACGCTGGATCGTGCCGCCCTCGCGGGGGACCGCAAGTCGGCGCAGAAACTGTACGGAGCCCGTGCCCATGGGGCGGTAGACTACTATAGTCCTCGCTCGGAGAGACGGAGACCGTGGCTGAGGGGAGGCAGACGCAGCGCGCTGTACGTAGTGGATACTTTCGAGGGGATCGATTATTTGAAGAGGTCCTCCGGCACTCCCGGCAGAGCGCTGTCGATTTCCGGAAAGCAATCCGTTGCTGGCGCCAGCACGAAAATTCATGTACTCATGGTGTGGCGGACTCAGAGCGGTGGGAACTATTGTTCGAAAAACCGTACGCAGGAAAGAACCCGTTGAACCCAGCCACGGGCCTTGAAGCGTGTGGGTGCCAAGCACCAGGCTGGGCTTTGTCCTCTCTGAGATTCGGGAAGGGATGGGCGCTGCGCGATTGGCGGGTTGGCGTGCGAAGAGACCGGGTGGTCCAAGGAATATGGAGGCGCTGATCGGCACGGTCGCGGCTGGACCGCTGCGAAAACACAAGGCATTCCTGGCATGTCTTCACTTGTCGATTTCGCATGCTCTCCAAACACCACATTGGGCAGTACTGAACACCACGAAAGACGCCATGGCTGAGGAGACCCACTGCCAGTACCAGAGCACAAACTGTGAGAACGAGCGAGCGCGTCGAGACAACGGTGAGCTCCACCGACTCTGCGAATATCACCGCGACAAGGCCAACGAGACCCAGCGGCGCTGGCACAGTCGCCACAGAGAGTCCTCGCGGTCGTCCGGCACGGCTACCAAGCAACCAACTGCATTCGAGCGGCGTGCGATCGCACGGCTGATGGCGGCCGCGGACAGGGAGACCTACCGAGCAGCAAGGTCCGTAAACCGGCGACGTCCGTCGAAGGAACAGGATGTGCCCGTGATCAAGTCGGAGCCACTTCACACTTCCGAGACCAAAGCCTCCCTTCACGAGCAGCTGATCAAATGCGAAGTGGATGGATCAGACCTCGACTCGGGTCTCAATGACGAAGATATCGAGGGGCTCACGGCACTCGTGATGGAGTACAACACCAAACAGGACCCCTGTTTGTCGGTGGATGCCGAGTTCGTCGAGATGTTAGACTCGTGGTTCTACTTCACGCACTGCAGCGTTCGTCAAATCTAAATCTTCTCTTGTATACTGCCTCGGAGTCTATCGCACGGCTGATGGCGGCCGCGGACAGGGAGACCTACCGAGCAGCAAGGTCCGTAAACCGGCGACGTCCGTCGAAGGAACAGGATGTGCCCGTGATCAAGTCGGAGCCACTTCACACTTCCGAGACCAAAGCCTCCCTTCACGAGCAGCTGATCAAATGCGAAGTGGATGGATCAGACCTCGACTCGGGTCTCAATGACGAAGATATCGAGGGGCTCACGGCACTCGTGATGGAGTACAACACCAAACAGGACCCCTGTTTGTCGGTGGATGCCGAGTTCGTCGAGATGTTAGACTCGTGGTTCTACTTCACGCACTGCAGCGTTCGTCAAATCTAAATCTTCTCTTGTATACTGCCTCGGAGTCTATCGTTTCACTCGATTGTTCAGGAGCAGGCTGTAGTGCGTTGTATTCCTGGCTATTACTTCTTGCCTGGATCTTAGGCAGCTCTCTTCTTCGATTTGACCGTATCCTCCTTGTCTCGCAAAGCGCTCATCAAGTACTGCACGATCTTGCGCACTCCTGTGGTACTCTCGAACGCACCCAGGTTCGACTCGTAGATGGTCTCAATCTCCGTGAACGCAGTTTCTCTCTGCGGCGGAACCGCGGCCTGCGCTCTAGTTTCGACCGTGACGGGTAGCGCTGTCTTCACCGAGACGTATTTCCCCTCCATCACCTCTGGCTTCTCCCCAACAAACCTCACCTTTGTTGAACTCCACCCTCGAGCTTGAAACTTACCTGATGTGTTCAGGGTCACGTCTGCATCTCCGTATGCCTCGACCGATGCCTCCTTGCACTCGACGCCACGCACGTCAACCTTGCCAGAGCCCACAATCGTAGAACGCTGGACACGGCATACGCCCTCGCCGTCGTACACGACTTCACCGTCGTCCAAAATGGTCGTCTTTATCTTGTCGGCGTGAAGACCACCGGTCGAGGTCAACTGGATCTCGCTCGCCACCGCGACGGACGAACGCAGGAAGTTGGCGTCGACGCGGCCGACAAACGCGCGCAGCTTGGCGTCGCCCGCCACCTCCAGCAGCACCTGATCACGCACCGTGAGCTGGTCCGGGCCCACAAACTGTAGCTCGCCACCTCCGACTGTCGACAGATGCAGCTCGCGTAAGTTCATGTCGTGGCGCTGGCTCGTCACAAAGGTCTGCGCGGCGCCCTCGGCCGCGACGCGCACGCTCGCATGTTCGCAGTCCGCGAGCAGCACGCCGTCTTCAACCACGACCGTGCCGCATCCACGCGTACGCAGCTCGTTCACCTGCGCCTCCCGCGCAAGCGACAGCGACGTCAGCAAGTGGCCACGTATGTGCTCGCACTCGCCCGCCTTCCACCGGAGCTCCACGCCGTGCGGCGGCAGCGGTACGACCTCGACGCACTCGACGATCTCGCGCGAGTCCCCCGAGACGCGCACGGTCGCGATGGTCTCGGAACCCTCGTCGCGCGGGTCGTAGGTCACGTACGTGAGTCCCGGCACGTTCAGCTGCACGCGGTGGAGCGCCGACGCCGCGTTCTGCTGGAGCTGCCAGCGCTTCTCAACGCGCTCGTTCTCCGCGAGCGGCGGCGCGTCCACCGCCGTCACGTCGCGCTCGCGCACGCGGAACGCGAACGGAAGCGCCGCGGCCACCGCGATGCGCGCGCGGCCGCGGAAGAGACCCGAGGCGCGCATTGTGCTGGAGGGAGAAGCCAAAGTGGCCCGTATCAGAGACGCTGGGAGACCAAGAATGATTGTATGCAGCCCTCCCAACAGACAGAATGCTTGTATTAGGCTATTCGGCCAGGCCAGGCCACTCCATTATTATTTAGTCTTGTACCTCCTGGGGGTTAAAATAATATCTGGATTCCTGTGGCCGTCTCCGATTGGCTAAATATCCGCTTTCTCTTCGCGGATGTGGCCAAAATGACGGAGATGAGAATGCGTACCCACGGTGAGTAACCTCTCGCCGCCACGCGCTCAGCGGCGGCGGCGCGCGTCGGCTCATTCGCCTCTACGACGCACGATGGCGCGCGACGGGATCTCCACTTCCCAGCGTCGCGCGCTCGCGCTTCTGGCGGCGGCGCTGGCGCTCGTTGCGGTCGCCTCGCGCTCTCGCGACGCCCGGGAGCTGCTGCTGCCGCCGCCTACGACACTGCGATGGCTCGCGGAGGGCGACGCCGCCGACGCCGCGGTCACGTGCCCCGCGAGTGGCGACGAGAGCGAGCTTTCCAACGTCGCGCGCCCCGTGCTCACGACGAGCTGCCCGGCCGCGTGCACTGCCGCCAGTCTCTGCGTCTTCTTCCCGTCTGCGTTGGTCGGCGAGTGCGGCGCGTCCACGGCGCCCGCGGAGCGCCGCGCGTGCCTACGTGGCGACACGTGTGGCTTCGAGTGCATCCCGACGCCCGGTCCGTACGTGCAAAAGGTGTACATTTCGCTGTTCACGAACGCGACGCCGGCCGACGACGTCCGCGCCTGGGGCACGGCGCTGCCGCATTTCGCGCTCAATGCCTCGCTAGTGACGGGCTGGGTGGGCGACGCTGACCGCTCGAAAGTGCTCACGGACCTGATCATCGCCGGCAACGAAGATGCCATGAACGTGTCTCAGAAGGACGACGGGTACGCTGGCGAGAACGCGTACGTGCCGCGCGGCGAGGTCGTGCCGTTTGAGCTGCCGCCGACGTTCTTCGCGAACCACCACAACCTCATCACGCTCCGGCTCGAGAATGTCAAGTACCCGTCGCCACCGCAGGAGGACACGATGAGCTTTACATTCCCGACTTTGTTGTCTTTGTACGTCACGAGTCCGTTTCCGACCGAGTGGAAAATGTTCATCTCATGGGCTGACGTGGGAGTTTGTCTTCAGGTTTCTTCGCAACACTTTGCTGACCAAACTACCGTTACCGCTCGCCAAGTTTCCCCTCATCAATCAAGTGTACGCAATTTGGTGAGCGACCGGGCTGCATACACACACACCACTCACAGCTCTCTCCGCGTGCCCCACACAGCGATCTCTCCGTCAACCGTATCCAGAATGTTACTCTTTGGGGACTGCCACCTGGGCTCAGCCTCTTGTGAGTCCGATAGTACGCATTATCTTTTCGTCGTTGATGCGCTGACCGTATGCTTTGGCATGGACAGCAATTTGTCCTCGAATGAGATCAACTTCATTGCGAAGGGAGCGTTGCCGTCACAGCTCGGAACACTGTACGTGTGGTGCCCAGGCCGTTTCTCTGTGCGTTTAACTAACGAATGCTATCACAGAGACCTGTGACACAACCCAATCAAAGAAGTGCCGAATGGAACCCTGCCGGAGGCATTGCGAAGCATCTATTTGGACGACACCATGCTCAGTGAGGTGCCCGTCGATATTGCTCGCATGAAGCAGCTCGCCACATTGTGAGTTCGCATTCTCAATAAGGAGGACGGGCTCATGGCTCTGATGTTTTGAATCCGGTCGTGCTCCAGGCTCCTTCACGACAACATGTTGGGATCGATTTCGGATAGTGCGCTGCCGACGGCTTCGCTGGGCACACTTGGTATCAGCAATTGCTCACTACGAGAGATTCCGTCAGCCATCGGCACACTGACAAAGCTAACAACGCTGCAAATCGCGAAAACAATCTCAGCGAGAGTGCTGATTTCTCGCTGATCTCGACGACTATTGAAGGGATCGATGTGAGCAGCTGCCAGCTCCAGGCTTTACCGAGTGAAATGCGGCGATTTACCAAGCTTCAAGAAATGTGCGTGCGATATCCTCCGTTGATCTAGTTACTAGATTCGACTCCCAACAATACCAACCTCTGTATGTTTAGCTACATCAACGACAATCCTCGAGCAGTATCAAACTTGACGATGCTACCCGACAGCGTCGAAGTATTGTGAGTCACCAGTTAGATTGTTCCCGTTCACATTCCGATCTAATTGTATCGTTCTTCCTTCTCATAGATCGCTCAACAAGAATGGACTCGAAACCATACCTGAAGGTGTCAGAAGTATCCGTCAGCTCCAAACCCTGTGAGCAAATCTCACGGACATTGGGATAACCATTGCCGCGCTCACTCGGTGCTAACTTTTGGTATGTGTGTTCCTTGTAGTTCGCTTCTTGAGAATCCGCTGACCAGCCTTGCTCCCGGGTCTCTGCCTTCGTCGATTCGTCAAATCCGTTTCTCCAATATCTCGTCGTCAACAATCGCCTTTGGAACGCTTCCTGCTTCTATCACTCGATTGTACATGCATAAACGACTGGTCAGTGACGAAAACGCTCAAAATTGGATACTAAAGTATCTCGTCGATTTGTGTATAGGTCAATAGTGAATTGTGGCCTCAAAGAAGCACCCGTCGACGTTGCAGCTATGGCATCTCTCTTCGATGTCAACATCACCGAATGTCAACTTCGATCATTTGTGTTCACAGAGACATTGCCAATCGCCCATCTGTACGTCTGCGCCTCGATATGTGAACAGAGTGCATTACCTTATTGTGACCAAAACTCATGTATATTGACTGGCTCAGGAATCTCGCTAATAATCGACTGGAGAGGCTTTCTGTCTTGATGCCGGCACTGGTCCAGCTGAACGTGAGCGGCAACACCCTTAGTGAGCTCACGATCGGCCAAGCGCCATCACTCGAGACACTCCTCGTGGCTAACAACAACCTGTCTTCGGTGCCATCTTCTATTCTCAACTACCCTAAGCTCTCTCGATTGGATATCTCTGGCAACCCGATTCGAAATTTCAAACCCAGCGTCGAGCAGCTCGATCTCTTTTCGAAACTCACTGTGGGCATCTTTGACCAAGCCATGCTTGCGACCGACTGTGAACCTTCGACACTGATCGATTTCCGAAAATACCGAGTATGCGATCCTCGTGGAGCGCAATCAGCTTCGAAGAGGAAGTTGTCAGCGGCTCTTGTCGTCGCCAACGTCTGTGTGACACTCGGGCTGGCGCTGCTGATCGCATTTCTGTGGCGTCGTCGAAGACTTCAGAAGCAAAAGCAGCATGAGCTCGATTCACGGTCTGAAAGTCTCGAAAAGCAGCGACTCAACCAGTCAGGCGCTTCGATCTGGACGGACCCTCTTCTCCTCCGTCATCGTGTGGATGAGAACCTCGTGGAGCCATTTTCGCTCTTGGGCAGCGGTATGTTTGGAGAAGTATGGCTTGCCTCTTACATGGGCGAGGACGTCGCCGTAAAAACCCTCAAGCATCCGGAGCGGGACTCGGTCGAGATGTTCATTGACGAGATCAAGCTCGTGCTTACGCTGTCCCACCCTCGTATTGTGAGCAGCGTGGGCGTCGTATGGACCAAGGAGAGTGATATCGCGTTGGTGACCGAGTTCATGGCGGGTGGAGACCTGCGGTCGTTCCTCGACAATACCGCGAAATTGGACCCAGGATGGACACCGCAAATGGCGCAGCTCGCACTGGACATCACTGATGGCGTCGTGTATTTGCACTCGTTTGATCCGGCGATTCTCCACCGCGATCTCAAGTCTCGAAATGTGCTACTAGACCTGGACATGCAAGCCAAGCTCACTGACTTCGGTGTCTCTCGGCTCATACTAGACGAGACGATGACTGCTGGCGTGGGCACCGTGCGCTGGATCGCGCCAGAAGTACTGGCCGGTCAGCGATATGACGAGTCGGCTGACATCTACTCGCTCGGCGTGATCATGTGTGAGATCGATACTCATAAGCTACCGTTCGCAAACGTGACCGACGAGAGCGGCACAGAACCATTGAACGACTCGGCGATCGCTGGGCTGTTGATCAACGGCTCGATCCAGTGTGAGATCAGTGAGTCATGTCCGCGCGAGATCCGATCGATCACGGAGCGGTGCATGGCATATGATCCAAGCGTGCGCCCGTCGGGATTGCAAGTTGCCCACCTGCTGCGCCGCTTCCTCCGTTCTTTGCGCGACGGGCCGTGACTCTTGACAAATCGAAGCAGAGGATGTCCCTCACATAGTGTGCAAGGACAACTTGAGGCTCGATATGTGCCCACAGAGTTGTGTGTCGTCGAGTCACACTGGCGGCTGCGGAACTGGGCTGGCGTGGTAAAAACAGCGTTTCGTTCACCGTTCTACCCACCCACTTTGGCTTCAAAACGGGGATGCGCGCTCCCACTCTTCAAGTCTCACTGAAACTATTCCCAGGCGAATGAGTTTGGACTCCAAACTCATATGCTGGGGATAGTCCAAGTTGGAAGTAGGAGCGTCGTTCCGCTCGACGGCTAGACTATCAGTCTGAGAGTCTCGGCGAGACTGACCGAAACCGGAGGCTGTCTGCCACCACAGAACAACATCCAGCACGGAACCTTCACTTTCTATCGTGCACTCGACCCCTCAAGTCTTCTTCTTCCTGCGTGGGCTCTTCGATTCGATGGGTCGTTCTCTAACGATTGCCGCGACGATTGTCGCGGCAGTGGTGGCATGCACGCGTGGCGGGCAAGCGATAACAGAGCGCCACTCACAAGCTAGCCCACATCTTCGCGTGGGAACTGTGAGGCTGACGGCGCCATCGGCCAACGCCGCAACGCGCCAGCTTCAAGCGAGTAACGCGACCTTGGTGTGCCCGTCGGGCAGCAACCGGCTAGCACAAGAGTCGACTCCTGTGCTCACGACACTGTGTCCCGTGCAGTGCGCAGCCGATAATCTGTGCATCTACTACCCAGCAAACGTGACCAGTGCGTTAACGACGACGACCGGACGGCAGTGTGTGCAAAGTGATGGATGTGCCTTCGAGTGCGTGGCGAAGCCCAGCGGCGAGACCGGATGGTTGATTTCGCTCTATACGGAGGAGGATGTCGTTTACGAAGTCGATTACTGGAACCTTGTGCGTCCGAAGGATGTGCCGTACACTGGTGACGGCATCGCGATCAACGCCTCGCTGGTGAGCAAGTTGGTGGGCGGCTTCAACCCGAGCATCACAAGCAGCGCTTTCTACCTCACGGGAAACGAGGCTGCCAATAGTTTTGACAAGCGGGACTACTTTGGAATTGATTCCAAGACCTTCCCGCGCGGACAGCTCTTGCAGTTCGGGGTACCTGCAGAGTTGTACGAGACTCTGGAGGGCTTTCAGCGGATCAGACTGGAGAATCTACGCTTCAACGAACCGGCCTCGAATATCTCGCTCAAGTTTCCAGTGCTCGTCGATCTGTGAGTATACATGGCTACGAGTCTCGTTCCACTCTCTCTAACCGACGCGGATTTTCTCTGATAGGTTCATGCGGAACACTGCGTTAACGTCTGTTCCGTTTGTGAACGCTTCGTGCCCCAAGCTCGTGTCGCTGTAGGCTCCATCTCTCTGTTCAGATCGTCGATGTTGATGGCATGTCTAACACTGCTGTTACTCGTCTACGATTCTCAGGGATTTGTCAGTTAACAATATCAGCGAGTTGACAGGGCTCCCGAACTCGAAGGGTTTGACGGCATTGTAAGTGCGAATCTCTCTCGACGAACCACGGAATACATTTACGTCTTATCGTACCATCTGATCGGTGTGTATAGGAACTTGTCCAGCAACTTTGTCACAACCATTCCCAAAGACCTTATCTCGTCAACGATTTCATATCTGTGCGTAGCGCCGAACATATGTCGGTCGCTGTGCTCGCTGCATTCACCAACTCTCTTATCTCTCACGAACGAAACTAGGGCTCTGACTTCAAACCCTCTCAAGACGATTCCTATTGGAACTCTCCCACCAAGATCCAGTCGCTCACAATCAGCGACACAATGCTCACTGAAGTACCCGGTGATATTGCAACCATGCTGACGCTCTCAGATCTGTACGTCATATCATGTCTGCCTCTGCCCGGCCGCACATAGGTAGTGCTAACATGTCAGCTTCTTCGTGGGACAGGGACTTGAGTGAAAACGCTCTCAAGATCATTCCTAACGACTCGTTGCCGGTCGAAACGATGTACCGGCTCAACATCAACAACTGTTCTTTAACGACCAACCCGACAGTCCTCGCCCCAATGAAGCAGCTGCAGAAGCTGTTCATGGACAACAACGACTTCAGCAGTAACCAGGATTTTTTCGTGCTTCCGGCATCGATCATTCTTCTGGAGATGTGGTACTGTAATTTCCAAACCTTTGGTGGTGGTGCGCAGCTCCCAAAAGGGCTACAGCTCCTGTGAGTACCCGTTGAACATGCAGTGAACTAATGTGCAAGCCAAGCTCCCCGTTTTGTTTGACAATGCTAGTGATGTGAGCGGCAACCCGAAGATCATGAATGACCTATCGGATATTCCTCCGGACATCATATACTTGTATGTACAGTGCGTTGCCCGGCTGACAGCACAACTACCGCTGAGAGTAACCCTTCGTCTATGTGGCACAAAGCCTTCTTGAAGACAATCAGCTCACAAGGTTTCCCCCAGTGACAACTAAACTCAAGAACCTGCTGGGACTGTACGTATTGCCTCGTGAAGAGAGGTCGTAGTGGTGTTTCTTATCATTGTGTCTGTGGACTATGGCTGTAGCAATCTTTTGAATAACCCTCTCGAACAGATTCTGCCGGGCGAAATCGCGTTGACACTGAGTCAGATATGGATGAGTGGCGCCAAATTTCGATCTTTTGAGCGCGGCACCTTCGGGAGCAAGGTCACCACGTTGTACGTCTTCGTCCACCTCAACCGAGGGGCTAGATACGCGGTCTTGTGACACACGTTGCTGCACGTATAGTCATCTAGACGGTTCCTTGTTGGAGCAAGCCCCTGAAGACTTTCGGACCATGCAGAACCTCAGGGCGATGTATATCGGCGCGAGCCAACTTGAAGAGTTTGATGTCGCGCAAAACCTATCGTCGCTAACCAAGCTGTACGTTTCCTTGTACTGGCAAGCGCAGATTCGTAGCAGGCGATTGATTTCGAGTACTATCGTGTTGTGTGACAGCGAACTGATGGGCAATCGACTCCTCCGTTTTTCAGGATCGTATCCCGTCCTCATCGTCTTGGATTTGCGCGACAACCGAATTCAAACGTTCAACGTGACCAGTGCACCGAATCTGGAGAGCCTCCAGCTGGCGAACAATAGCCTGACAATGGTTCCGAAAGCGATCTTTGACTTTCCGAAGCTTGTTACCGTCAATCTCACGGGCAACCCGATCCGCGATTTCTCACCGACCGACGACCAGATCAAGTTCCTCGCCAAGGTTCGGAATGTCCGCATGAGCCAAGAGATGTTTGCGACCAGCTGTGCCGAAAACGATAAGGCTAGACTCCATGGCTTGATGGTGTGCAAGTCAGTGGTTCCGGTGGAGGAGGTCAAGGCAGAGGTCTCATCGAGCAAGACATCCGTCGCGTTGATTGTGGGCAACGTGCTTCTCGGACTCGTACTGTGTCTCCTCGTGTTCTTGTGGTGTCGCCGTCGTCAGCGCCAGAAACAACGCGAGAAGGACCTGACCAGCCAGACGGCGAGCCTCGGCGAGCACCTGCTGGACGAGTCGATATGGACGGATTCTGCTTTGCTGCAGCACCGGCTGGACGCCTCGGTGGTGAAGAGCGTGCGCCTTCTTGGCTCGGGTGTCAGTGGTGAAGTGTGGCTGGCGTCGTACCGCCGCGAACTCGTCGCCGCCAAGACGCTCAAGACCACGGACGCGGTGTCGCTCCAGCAGTTTGTCGCTGAGATCAAGCTCGTGCTGACACTCTCGCATCCTCGCATCGTCGAAACGATCGGTGTCTTGTGGACCAAAGAGAGTGACCTCGCGCTTGTCACTGAGTACATGGCGGGGGGCGACTTGCGGTCGCATCTGGATGCGAACGCCAAGGGTCACGATGGCTGGACCACGCAAGAGCTGCAGATCGCGCTGGAGATTACGGAGGCGATCGTTTATTTGCACTCGCTGGACCCGATCGTGATCCATCGCGACCTCAAGTCCCGTAACGTGCTGCTCGACGCCGATGGCCACGCGAAGATCACAGGCTTTGGCATCTCGCGCCTGTTGATTGACAACGAAACTATGACAGCGGATGTTGGCACAATGCGGTGGATCGCGCCAGAGGTGCTGGCGGGGAAGCGGTACACCGAGTCCGCCGACATCTTCTCGCTCGGCGTGATCTTGAGCGAGATTGACACGCACGCACTGCCGTTCGAAGGCGCACTTGATGAGACGGGGACACAAGTGCTGCGTGAGACGGCGCTTGCCGCGCGTCTGGTGAGCGGGACTATCCAGTGCGCATTCAGTGACTCGTGTCCCGCGGAGATCCGTTCGCTGGCCGAACGCTGCACGGCGTTTGACGCCGAAAGCCACCCGACAGGTCTTCAGATTGCGTACGAGCTGCGCATGCTTCTTCGCAGCAAGTGAGAGGTGATGACGAGCAAGGAGATGATGAATTCTAACTGGTTGGGCCGGGCGAGGCGGTCGACAGCATTAAGTTGTTGTATTGCTGCATATTCAAGCGTCCAAGGCAAGATTGGAAAGGTGCCGATGATGCTGGCACGACGTTTTATTGCATCTTGTATGGTTTGGCGTGAACAAATAAGGATCTCCGTGACATGGTGGGGCTGCTGTTTTTCTCAGGGTGCGTCAACGGCAATCGCGATCATGAAGTGGTTTGAACAAACGTCCAAAACCTCACCCATTCCCACGTAGACCACGAGGTCGCTTTTTGTCGGGTTCCGCTGTTTCCAGAATGACAAAGGATCCGTAGGCTCGGTCCAAATCGCCTTTGATGGACCTGTTCCTTTGTAGAGTCCAAGCCGTGCCGTCGGATTATACCTCTTGTTTCCTTCCCAGACTTGTGATTCTCCCCGCCGCAGGATCCTCCCACTCCCTCTCCAACTGCAGAACTCTCTTCTTCGCTCTCAGGTGATTGCGATATGAATGAAAGATATAGTCCAAGAACCCATAATTCCAGCACCCGTCCGTGCGTGCATCGAGAGTCGCCTCAGCGCTGCTTAGTCGCTCGTGGGGCGCCGGAACCTGTCAGGTCTCCCCTGGTTGCTCCCTTGGTGATCGTATCTTCGCAGGGCGTCCAGTGCAAGCGAAATCCTCCCTCGAAAGTTCATTTGCGCCCTGTGTAGCCACGAACCCACAATGTACCTAAGGTTCACTTTGGGCCACGTGAAACGTTTGGACGGCGAGAAATTTTGAGGCAGTCGTGGAGCGTAAACCAGCGTAATACGTGTTGTAGTTTGTGGTCTCGAAGGGGTATCGCCATCCTTCCCCATCGAGCCGTTGTGGTCCGCGTTTCATTCTCCTCAAGCGACCGACACGGACCGTTCAGGTTAGAACGACCCTCGCTCGTGGTCGTCTCAGGAAGGCGTAGGGTATCATCTCATATCAGTCGCACAATCAAGTCACCCACCCACAAGCCACGTACATATCCGCACTTGTGTGGGTGGCGCATCGCTTGGTCGGTGCCCAAGAGGCGAGGGTCGTGCAGCGAATGGTTTGGTATCCACGTACCTAAGAGGCAGTTAGACGGCTTCGCTCGAGGTCAATGAGACTCGCACCTTACTCTCCTGTTCCTCGGAGTTCTCCATTTCCCCCTCTACACGCTGCGGTCGCGACCTCGTCATCGGAGCTCACTCCCCAACTTTCAGTGCGCCGTTCACACCAACAGCACCTCCAGCGAACTACCAACCCCCTAAACAACAAACCACAGTATGAACATCCGCAAGATCTCCCGCACCGCTGCGCTGCTCTCCGCCCTCGCGCTCGCCATCTCCACGGTCTCCGCCGCCGGCGGCTGTCCGTACGGCTACGACAAAGGCTCGGGCGCCCAGCCTGTACGCCGCCTCCGCGAGCGACAGCTCACGGCGGCCACAACAACGACGAGCGGCCAGGTCCACGCCCCCAGTCTCAACGAAGCCCCCAGCGCGGCGATCGCCGACTTTGCAGCCGTGAAGAAGGACATCGTCGCGCTGCTCACCGACTCGAAGGACTGGTGGCCGGCCGACTTTGGCAACTACGGACCCTTCTTCATCCGGCTCGCGTGGCACTGCGCCGGCACGTACCGGCTCTCGGACGGCCGCGGCGGCTGCGACGGCGCGCGCATCCGCCACCTGCCCGAGCGCGCGTGGAGCGACAACACGAACCTGGACAAGGCCATCGACCTGCTGCGCCCGCTCAAGCTCAAGTACGGCGCGGCGCTGTCCTGGGGCGACCTCATCGCGCTCACGGGCACGACCGCCATCGAGAGCATGGGCGGCCCCGCCATCGGCTTCTGCGGTGGCCGTATCGACGACGACGACGGCGCCGAGAGCGTCGAGCTGGACCCCGCGCTCGCCGAGGCTGAGGTCGCGTTCTGCGACGAGAACGGCAAGTGCACGTGGCCGCTGGGCACGACGACCTCCGGGCTCATCTACGTGAACCCGGAGGGCCCGATGGGCGTGCCCGACCCGGTGGCCTCGGCCCTCGAGATCCGCGACACGTTCGCGCGCATGGGCTTCTCGGACCGCGAGACCGTCGCGCTCATCGGCGGCGGCCACGGCTTTGGCAAGATGCACGGCGCGTGCGCGACCGGCCCGGGGCCCAACCCGATCGAGGCGCCCGACGCGCCGTGGCCCGGCACGTGCTCCAACAACCCAGGCCCCGCGGGCAAGGGCAAGAACACGTTCACGAGCGGCTTTGAACACCCGTGGGCGTTCCACCCGGTCAACTGGACGAACGAGTACTTCCAGGCGCTCCGCGACGTGCCGCTATTCCAGGACCGAAGCCCGGCGGGCCGCGTCATGTGGAAGGCCGAGCCGGACACGGAGCCGCCGCTGCGCATGCTCACGGTGGACGTCGCGCTCATCAAGGACGAGACGTACAAGCCTATCACAGTCGAGTTCGCCAACAACATCGCGGCGCTCGCGGACGCCTTCGGCCCGGCCTGGTACAAGCTCATGACCATGGACATGGGCCCGACCGCGCGCTGCAAGGGCAACCTCGTGCCGAACTTGCCGTCGGCGCACCAGAACCCGCTGCCTCCACCGCCGGCGCCGTCGCAGCTGCCCGACTTCCAGGCCGTGCGCCGCCGCGTCCAGGAGCTGCTCACCAAGGACCTCCCGGGTCTCACGAGCGACAAGCTCAGCAGCGGCGTCAGCTACAACGGCGCGCTCTTCGTGCACCTCGCGTACCAGTGCGCGTCCACGTTCCGCATCACGGACTACGCCGGCGGCTGCAACGGCGCCAAGATCCGCTTCGCGCCGCAAAAGGACTGGTGGGGCAACGCCGGCATGGACGCCGTGCTCGCGGCGCTCGAGCCAGTCAAGCGCGACTTCCCCTCGCTCTCCACGGCCGATCTCATCGTGCTCGCCGGGCAGGCCGCGCTGGAGCAGGCCGGCAGCGAGCCCATCGCATTCGTCGGCGGCCGCGTGGACGCGCTCGACGGCGCCAACGTCGCGCACCTCGCGCCGCGCACGTACTACAAGAACCCGCTCGTGGCCGTGCGCGACGACGCCAAGGTGCGCGGGCTCTCGCCGCACGCGTACGTGGCGCTCGCCGGGCGGCCGCGCAGCCTCGTGCAGCAGCAACGACTCGGTCTCAGTGGCACGTTCACGGCCGGGGACGGACTTGCGCGCGTCTCGAACGAGTTCTTCAAGGTGCTGCTGAGCAACACGTGGGAGCCCGTGGCGACGCGCCGCAACGAGTACAAGGCCCGCGGCAAGGACGGCGTGTACGTGCTGGACACGGACGTGGCGCTGATCTGGGACTCGACGTACAAGTCCGTGGTGGAGCTGTTCGCGTCGGACGAGGCCGCGTTCAAGCGCGCGTTCGCGGAGGCCTGGGCGACGCTCATGGCCGCGGACCACTTCAACACCCAGGAGGGATACTACTAGACGGAGCTTGTATACCAACATGCAATTGCATTCTCAGTATTACATAACCCACGCGACGTGCCGACCACCTCACCAAGCAGTGCTTGGCAAGCGGACAGAGATCGCTGACGGTCCGTGCTAGGCACGCTCCGACCACCCGAGATCTCTCTTCTCTTGTTCTTTCATGCCACACGACCCACCGACTCCCGGTCCGCGCACAAAGAGCCAGTCCAACGAGGCACCGCCCAAGGGATCCGCTACTGTCCCTCTCTATTTAGTGACCACCAAATCGAAGATCAAAAACTCCTCGGCCATCCGCCGCCTTGTTTTCCCGACTCTCCGAGACCAACTGTACTGCGACTTCACCGAACCCACCCACTGCGTGCAACCAGCAGCGGACCCAGGCAGGCCGAGAGATCTCCTTTTAGGCGTGAGATATATTTGATGGGCCTCCCCCGCAATGCGTGTCACCTCATGTAGTGTCCACCACACTATCCCTTCTTCCCGCGCTCAGTGGCTGCCAGCCACTGGCGACCGCCACTGTCTCTTCGCTCCAAACCGGTTTTACCGACCTCTAAAACCGGTATTTCTCTTCCCGAGGCGTTCCGGCCCCTCTCGCATATATCTCCCCCTCCTCTCTGTATTTGGACAAAAGAGACCGAGAAGACCCGCGAAGGAAGGCGACCAGCATGGACGACGCGCGCTGCAAGTACGTGAACAAGCCGTGCGCGAACCCGCGGTCGCTCAAGGACGACGGCTCGCTGCACCGTCTCTGCACGTTCCACCGCAACAAGGCCAACGACGCGCAGCGCCGCTGGCACTCGCGGCGCCGCAGCGGCGGCAAGCGCCGCGCGCCCGACGACGACTCGGGCGGCGACACGGACGCCGC
>JAMFLL010000158.1:0-58286 GCA_027475725.1 Pythium rhizo-oryzae | reverse complement strand
TCGCCTAAGGGCCCGCGATTGTGTGGCAGGCAGGAATCCTGGCGTGATTCCTGCAAGGTTTTATACGTAGATTAGGTTTTATACGTTGCATTTCCCTCCTAGAAATACAGTTTCCATTTTGCCCTCAACCGCACGCACCCCGTGCGATTGTTCCTTCCTCAGGCGTACCGTGTACGTGAGGTGACCTGTCTGCTTCTGTGGAACCCACAGAAGCAGTCCCGTCACAAAACCCATCTATCACCATGAAGCTGAACAGGAAGTAACCGTTCTTGTTCGTCTCACGCGTGGAAACAATCATAAGCACTTCTGAGAAGTCTCCGGTCATATTGCACATCCCTGCAATCTGGACCACAATTGACTCGATCAGACCGGTCTTTAGGTTCACGCCAATGTGCGCCACGTTCCCAGACTGCTGGCAAAACGGTTCCAGGATCATCTCCACGCGCTGAGCACTTGTGGTGATATCGTTTAACTCTTTCTCTAGCTTCGCAAAAAGATTGTGCGCGTCTTTCATCTCTGTCTTCAAATCTACGAGAAGAAAAGCACCCAGTCACCATGGCAGGGTAAGCGATATTATCATATCTCAATTACCACTCCTCTGTCGAACGTAGTCATAAGCGTCTCGGGCTTTTGCCTTTAGCTGCCATCGCTCAGTCACACCTTGCAGTAGCGTCGGGTCTTGAATTCGTCGGTTCTCCGCGTAGTACTGGTATATGGTGTCCTTCACTTCGTGGCTGTGAAACCTGACTCTCGTGAATGAACGTAGTTTCGCTGTGATAAACGCAAACGCTACGAATAACGCCAAATAACACTTCCTTAGTACATTTATGGAAGTGCATAAACCGGTTTTATCGCTTCGGTGTCGGTAGCTTCGTTGTAGCCGTGGCACCGAGCGTCCCCCGACTGCAAAAAGTGTGGCACAGAGTTCTCGGTACCACTAGCGGCTGCGCACATACGTCACACCTGAAGAGCACCTCGACTGACTTCTCCGCTAGTGCCGACACCGAGATGAGGCTTGTCCAACCCTGGCACATGCAGCTCCCGTGAACGTCACACGGCTACCGTCACTTGCCGCTGATCCGACGTCATTCGATCCAATCGCGAACAGCATGTAGCCGTCGGCCATTGCAATGGGGAATTGTCCAGGTAGTTGATCAGATCCTTCTAGTCAAAGGTTATGTGGGACGTGGCACCACTTTCCACGAGCCAACCCGACACATGCGAGCATGTCACAGAACCCGTGCCCGTTCGACTGATCGCCCGAGGACAGTCCGCCTTCTTGTAACCAACGCGGTTGCGCTTGAAGCATCAGCCCCTGAACATGCTCTTGCCCTTCGCAGAGTGATGGTTGCGAGTGTCCTAGCCCCGGTTGTTGTCGAAGCGACGGTTGCTACCCTTGCCGCGTCTTTGGCGCGGCTGATGTGACAGCATCGATCACGCCGGCACGCACGTCGAAGAACAACAGCAATGGCTTACTGAGCTCTCGACCAAGTTTCTGTGGCAACGTAGGCCCGAAGTACAACAACTCCTCGACGAAACGTGCGTTTATGGTCAAGTTATATGAGAAGGCCAGCTTGAGCACGGTTGCAGAATTTGAGACGAACTCGGCTCTACGAGTCATGATCCCAGTCATGTCTACATACCCTGACACACACTGGTGATCACAGAAGCACAGAACTGTCCGCGCTGGACGGATATGTAGCATGGCCACAAACACGCATCAATCGTCGAAGACGCCCATGCGAAGATGAAGCGCTGACTCCGGAACCCCACGGGCGATCTTCTCACGCTGCTAGAATAAACGACCAGCAACCTAACGAGGAGGATCGAGCACAACGCTACTGTCGCGACGTTCTTGCTGGAGTCGAGGCTCTACTTCTCGCTCGTCGAGATTTTACCAAGGAGTTGTTTGGGTCATCACTGTATAGGTACCGCTTGCAGTCGAGACGCTCGCGCTCCAGATATTCTCGAGAGTGCCCGTCCAAGATAGCGATGGAAAGGAATTCCGTGTCGTACACGGTCGACCGTGCATCCATGCGTGATCGAGTCTAGTGGGCGCTTCATGTTGTTTCCTGGCATTTCGACTCGCACGGGTGGGTGCGTCCGGACGACTACAATTCTCCACTCCTCCGCATGCTTGAGCCAGCCCTTAGCACATGCCCGAACTTATCCACACAGCGTACTGTCATCTCCATCGCAAACCCTGGTCCTTCACGGGACTCGGCAAGACCCAACGTTGGAGTGAAGTGATAGACATGAATCATCCTGCCAGTGCTCGAAATGCACCAAGACACGCCTACCCACGACGTGAACAAGACTCCACACCAGTTCGGTTATGGTTTTTTTCGAGCGGCTTCTAAGCTCAGTTCCGTAAGCTCAAGAGTGCCGGCCATGATAGCATGATACATAAGACCCCATCGTAGCTGCCCTCGATCGACAATTAGCCGAGCTGCCCGAACCCGAGGGCGACGCGTGCTCGAGGATGTTGGTGGTAGCTGTTGGTGCCGTGAAACAAGGCGCTCATTGCCGATTCAGAATGCTGTTGAGATGGTAACTGTTGCCCAAGGCGTTCAAAACGAAGCCCACAAGAACTCACAGGCCTTCAAACTGGATATCACATCTCCGATCTCAGCAAAATTGCGGTAGATGTATCCTAAAAGGCACTATTGGTGGCCCACAATGTGTGCTCTCAGGGCATGGTAAGGCTTAATCTCTTCCATGCAACACACAACATGCGTTGTGATTTCTTTGAAACGAGGTGTGTTGAAATGAGGGGTCGTTAGGTTCTCCCGCCAGCACCGATCAAGCACACTCGTCGGACAAGCCCGATTGGCTCGGTAGCCGCTTCCCCTTCGCCAACTAAATTTCCTGCCTCACCAGCAGGGGAGGGATACCTGGGACTGTCTCAACAATCGGTCAGTTCATTGAGAACATGAGATAACCAGCCGATGGATATGGTCATCAATCAGTAGGGTGAGGACAATGACCTCCGGGTGTTGAGCCCAATGGTGTCCGTGGGTTTGATTCATATGGAGATACGTAGAAGCCGGCCTGGTCTACCGACGGACACAGCTGTAGTAGGAGCTTCACTCCTAGGGCTCTTCATGAAGTTGTGCGTCTTGAAGTTCTTCAACTCGTGGTGCAACCACCGATTTCCATCTTCAGCCCACACTCTTCTGTACGTTTATCCAATGTGACTAGTAGATGTGTAGTCTATGAATCGATCATCACTCATCGCTCGAGATTTGCACACCACTTGATTCTATGGGAGCCTCAACCTCCTTGACGCGCAGGACGATCGCCCGCTTCTATCCGCTTCTCGTTTTCTGCACTTGTGCGAATTTGT
The DNA here is from genome assembly GCA_027475725.1 of Pythium rhizo-oryzae. Taxonomy (NCBI): domain Eukaryota; phylum Oomycota; class Peronosporomycetes; order Pythiales; family Pythiaceae; genus Pythium; species Pythium rhizo-oryzae. The sequence goes on along the minus strand of JAMFLL010000158.1, from coordinate 54,940 downwards.
GCCGGCACCCGACGGCGGTGAAGCGTTCACTTGCGTCGTCTCGGACCCGTTTCATGTGCGTCCAAGCGTTGACATGCTCGCACGTCGGCAGCGACGTGCAACGCGACGAGTAGCACTCGTGCATCAACAACCCCTCAAGGTTCCTCTCACACCTCATGTGCCACGTCAAACTCGTCACGTGGAATCAGCGCCGAGCCGTGTCGTGGGCATCATACTCGTGCAGGTTTGAGGTAAGATCATCAGCCGCGCGGAGTTCGCCGTGGCCTTCGCCCACGGCGCACGCGCCGACCACGGCCCGCTCGCGTTTGACGGGCTCGGTGCGCCAGCGCACCCACGCGACGGGTATAGGTCTGCGCCGCCAACTCCTCCACGCTTTCACTTACTCGCCCTGGTTCGACGCGTCCCTCGTCGAATCGATCACTTCATCTCTGTTGTTCTGCCGTCAGGACACAGGACGAGAACCGATCGGCTCTTCCTTGCCCGATGGGAGCTGATGTCGCCAATCTCGACCAATGATGGCCCCGTCACCGTGTCACACCCGGCGCTACCGACCGGGCCGTTTATCCGCTGTGCAGACACCGAGTTCTAGAACCCCGACCTCGGCCGCAAACCCAACCACCACTACTGCAGAAGTAGTCCTCCCGACACACCGCCCATGAACAGCCGGCGGTACCTACAGTGGCCCCAACGCTGCGCGTGCAGTCCACGCTACACCTGAAGGTGTTGGGACCCATCACAGGTCAAAACCAAACGCTAACTGAGCTCCGCCGTGTGGTCCAACAACAGAACTGCAAGATCTCCGAGCTCGACACCGCGCCGCCAGGCCGGCGCGATCGCCATGCGACATCGGTTCCAATCCCGCCCGTCGCCGGCGGCATAGCCAGTGTGATGGCCATGCAGAGCCGCGGCCACACACACGACTGCCACCGACCGCAATCTCCGCCACACACCACCTCGCTGTCATGACCACATTCGCAGCTACACTCCCAGTCACAGTCGCGGACGTAGTCTCAGTCGCAGTCACAGCCGCGGTCGCTCTCGCACCGATCGTCGCAGTCGCTCTCAGTTGACGGACGCCAGGTACCGCAGCCGCTCTCCCCAGGGGAGTCGCTCTGATGGAAAGAACACCTCCACCCCTTCCGACACCGAGGAACGCGCCCACAACATCGGTCGGATGGCCCCCGTCCTCTTGAATGGACCCTACGTACGACACGTGTCTATCAACAATTCGTCGGCTCCTCCTCGCGCGACCGCACCACTCAGATGTTCTAGTATAAGCACGCGGCCATCCGTGGCAACGACGTCCAGGTCATGATGAAGGTGCTGTATTCTGCGGGCTTAGGCGCCAAGCCGCTGGCGCATTGGGTCATCCACCAGGGTGAGCAGGCTATTTGGTGTCGGTGCACGACACGACTCAGTGGGGTGCGGTGAACGCGGCCCCGCCATTCCGACTCGAGTCGGCAGCCGCACCTCACGATGGTCTATTCGAAATCCAGGAAGCGACTAATCGATGAACGCTACTTATTATCTGTTGCATTTTACTGACCACCTGTTGGCCTTCTGGAAGTCGTGAATATCTGTTGCGAGTTGGTGCCAATGCTGAATGCGTGGCACGACCCTTTTGTGCGCACTGAAACACTGTTGTCCCAGCACTGAAATGGTTACAAGCTGTTGTTCAGGGCTCTGACAACCATACCATACCAGCACACATGAGCCGTCGTCATGCGGCGGTGGCGGTGCCCACACCACATACTGTTGCCGTCTAGCAGTAGGATAGAGACTCCAACACGACGAGCAAGCCTATGACGATGGGCCTGCCTTGTGCGCCAGTGGAAAACCCGTCGTGCGAGCGACTTTGTGCGGCAATAGCAGAACCTGCAGATGCGGAAACGCGCGGCCACGGCCTGTGACAAGGCCACCCACGCGGCAACGCGCCGAGGGAGGGAACCGTAATGTCTGCGAGACGCTGCGCAAGCAGGCCGAAGTACCAAGGGCCTTCGCTTAACGGCCTCGAGTGAGTGTGCGACGTCAACCTGCTCCCTGCTCACAATCGCGGCGTCACCGTGTTCGCGCGAGCGACGAGGACGCATACGTACTTAGAGGAAGCGAGTATACAGTCAAGGTTATAATTTCAACGTAATAGAGAGCACTATCGCGTGCTCATGACGTGGGCAAGGCGAATTCCTACAGCCAGATCGAGAACATTGCACATACATTGCACTCCTTCGCCCCACCTGTGATGAACTGGATGGTCCAGATGTAGATGCCCTCCATCCCGAGTCGCACGGACCCGACTTGGCCGACGTGATACTCCTCGTTCTTGACATCACCGTCACGAACGGTGAACTTGTCAACAAACGGCCACATGAGCGCCTTCCCGGGAGCCCTTGTAAACTGCCGCTCGAGGTTCTCGAGGGTGTAGAAGGCGCCCCCCTCGTTGTTTGGCGACTCCCTGGGCCTTGCGATCGTGTAGGCACCCTGGCAACGGCGAGCGCCAAATCAAACCGGTCCAAGAGCGCAAGCGTTGCGATGCTATGCGAGCACAGCCAGTCATCCCGACTGCATGTAGCTCTTGCATGTGCACTTGATCGCAGACCGTATCAGTGATATCTACATGGCAGGAGTGTCTGGTCGTGAGTATACCTTGCCCCGCATCCCATCCCAAACCCACCGCAAACACGTACATTCGTCGACGACCACAGAGGCACTGATTCGAATATGGGCAGTTCATCAGCAGCTGCCACGTCAACCGAGACGACATGCAGGCTCTAGTATTCGAACGTGATCGACTCCACGGTGCTTGCTCTGCTCAGTTACCCTCCCAGTGAAGCCTTAAACCTAGAGAATGGAACACGTCAGACCCAGGATATCCACTGACTCGCAACACCAAGCTGACCGACAGTCTGACTCGTGTGGGATCAACGACAGATCAGCACAAACTCCCATCCTTGACCATCACCTTCGAGCTGTTGAAGTAGACCCGCGTCGGAGTTGCGATTGGTCGGGAGCCGCCGACCAGATCGCGAGCGAGTTCGACCGCTGTACTCCTTCAGGTGGTTCTCGGGCTTGACGAGATGGAGGTGGGCCTTGACCACGGCGTCGGTCAATAGCGGGCCTACGATACACATCAGTGTTAGCAATTCAGAAGAACGAGCTTGACGTGGCGATACCTTCTGTATAATGAGCACAGGGCCCGGACGAGAGATTTGCTGTGTCATAGAGCAGCATTCGAGGGATTACGGAGTTTAACACAGCAACCGAAGGTGACGTCTTGTGGTCGGTGACGATAGATTTGATCCCCGCATGATGAGATTCGACCAGTTGCTGGGAAGCGAGGAACCCGGGAACGGAACTACCGTTTACCGCCCATCTTGACCAGCGTGGCGCCACGTACACCGATTCAAACCAGTCCGCATACGCATCCTCACCCTTTTGCCTTCAGAAAGGGACAACCACACGCGCCAAAGCAAAAAACTGCTGATGCGAACGGGAGCTGTGGAGAAGCCGGATGTGCCCGAGAACAGCGGCCTGGAAAAACGTCGAGTCTCGCAGCAGCTTGGCCTTCTTTGACGTCTGACGAGCGAGATGCGTCCAGCACGTCAACACTTCGCTGGCGGGCCACACGGATTCGATGGCAAGTGCAATGCACTCAGCGTGGTCGATCCTGGGACTGTGCACACTGACCGGAATATAAAAAAATCGACGGGCGTACTTGACAGTCGCCGCGAACATTCTCTGATATGCAAACGCACACTCCGTGTGGACAAACATGTAGACCACTGGGCGGAAGCGCTGGACATACTCGCCACGAGCGAACTCAACAGAGACAGAGCCGTAGTCCACAAGTGTCCAACCGCCAAAGTGGATACGGTACGTACCATCGGTCGACATGACGAGCGACCCTCCCTGATCGCGAAATGCGCGCTCGACGTTCTTGAAGACCGCGAGCGACGTGAACACCATTACACCATTCCAAGCGATCCGACAGAATCTCCTTCGATAGTTGTCTCGTGTTCGAGCGTGTCGAGGACGAGGAGCTTACTGAGAACCGACAAGAGACTGTGATCCCCCGATAATAACTGCTCACGCGTCTGGCACATCCTTGATGAGCACCACACCATCAACGACATAAAGGTGTCAAACTCCCATCCACCGCTGAAATGTCGTTTCAGGTACATCTTCCGATTTTCCATCTGACGGGCCTGTGGAATGTGGCCGAGCATGTCTGGATTGTTGATATACTTGTACAGCATCATGTTCCGAACGCGCCCCGCACCAAGACCCAGAAGCAGCAAACTCTCGTTCTCGGCCTTGATGACCCGCGCAATACCATGCTGCCGAGGGGCAACGAGCGAGTCATCTTCCGTGTTGTGTGCACCCGCGCCCAGCAAGTCGTAGCCATCCCGCCATTTGCGCTTAGCTATTTTAAGGACACGAGCGCATGGCTGATGCGAACGACATGTGAACCACACCGCATGCACACCTGCACAGTGAAATGGAGTAAATGTTAGGTACAGTCGCTCCCCCACTCTGCAGCCTCTTCGCTGATCTCTAATCGTAGTGTGAAAAGGTAGGTGCCCGCACCCCCCGAAGCAGACAGGTGAATGTCGACCAGGGATTCAAACAAGTGCTAGGTCTCTCATCAAAATCCTCTATAAATTCATAAGGCCGCGTCAATAGAGCATCCTCTCTCAACCAAAAACGACTACATAACCTTTCTGAAATATTTACTCGCACAATACGATGGATCTTGTCATGCACTGATTCCAGAAGGGCTTCACGCCATCAAAAGGAGCAACATTATCCTGGAGGTCAATATAGTAACCTCCGACTGCAACCGTAACACGAACATTTGTACCCCCATGACAACAGAAAGTCAGCAGAAAAGTCACTTCCTTCAGGACCCATCAACCGATGGGTCGCCGGGCACCGACACCACCCCAACACCCACTCGCGCGGTGGAGTTTGAGTGCGGCGGCAACCTCGACGGTGCGCCACTGCCGATCCCACCCGGGCTTGACGCGACGATCACGGACGCGCCTCGACGCCAACACGCTCGGCCGGCGCGGCCGACATAGACACGCCGCTGAATACCGACATTTAGCCACCACTCGAGCGAGCCACAACTGCCGCAGGTTTGAGACGATACGTGACTCTAGCGCCCGCCGAGGGCGCACAAATACCGCCTATGGATCGGGCCGATATATGCAATGAGAACGCACCTCCAAACAACCGCGCCGGCCACGACGACAACAACGCCGGCGGACACGCTGACAGCCGCGCCGACGTTTGCTGCAGGTCCTTCCGCCGACGCCAGCGAGGCCAACAGCAGCTGCGCCGCGCGAGAATTCGATGAGGCATGTGACAAGTTGTCGCCGGCGACACGAAGGCTGTCGATTAGGCACTGCTGCTGCAAGCCCCGACTGCGCTGATAGATGAGAAGAGAGATGTCTTGTAGTGGTAGTAATTATTGTGGTGCTTGTGTGTTGGAGGGCAATGTTGGGATGAGTTGTTTTTATCTAGAGAAATGCATGCTGTTGCTGTTTTTCTGTTTTAGTCCAAGGGCTCCGTCTTTGGTGCGTGGTGCCCACAGCTCATAGCCTTACTAGATCCTGTATACAATCACACAAGTTGTGGTCGCCATGAGTACGACGGAAATGGCATCGCATGTCCACGGTAGAGGTCCCAAGTGACCGAGAATCACATCCCCGTAATGAAGAAGGCTTCGACCAAGGCGTCGACCACGCGATGGCAGCAATTTCAACGATAATGACGGCATCGCGCTGGCCCGACCGTGCACACTGGTGCTTCTACGGCTTGAGTTCGCGCGCCAGGGGCGAACTATGCATACGCGGTGCCCGGGCGCCAATTCCTGACGCGCGCCAGGCGATAGGCATACTCCTTCAAGTCATATCTCTACGCCGCGAGCTGATCCAGCTCACGGACTTCCGCACGCTAGGTTTCGGATCCGGTACGTTTGCGACCTCTTTATATTTCGACTTTCCTGACTACGTCCCCCCCCCCCCCCCCCTACGCGGCGCCAGGGCACCCGGCCACGCCATTGGTGCCCAATGCTGCCATCACTACGGCCATTTACGCGCTTGTGCTCGTCATTTTTATATGCACTGTAGTGTTCGTGCACGGCGTCTACACGAGTGCCGCGCACGAGTCGTCTCTTCCTCGCGTTTTCGTACGGAGTCTGTGTTTGTCGACACAGTGGATGCGTTTCCCGACGTGTTTGAAGGTACTTGTCGTGCGGTAGCCCTCCGAAAAGCCAGTCGATGGTTTGAGGCAAATGACAGTCTTCTGCAGATCAGTCGTGGGGCTGTCTATTGCGCCAGGCGTCAATCAAAGTGCTTGAAGTTTCTGTGGCGCCGTACAACAAGCACAGCCGAGATACTGCTGACGAAACGAATCACGACCCGCTGGACTCAGCTCTTCATGGAGAAGCACGGAATCGTCCTGCGGGCACAGACGGACAAGAAGCAGATCTTGGCAGAGAAGACGAGAGCCATCAGCGCCGTGGTCGCCGTACATCTCGGCGAGCTCAAGCGGGGCTTTGATGCGAAGGAGCTCAACGAAGATACGATCGAAACTGTTGATGAGACCCACTCGTAATCGATTTTGACACAGGTAAGACACTCGGCTTTGTTGGCGAGACGACCATCAAGTACGCCGACGCTGTTTCGGGAGGGGAAGGGATGACATTCGTCGTGCGAATCACGGGCGGAAAGGCGGCCCGCGTCACGTCTCCCATGCTCATCTTTCCGAACGAGAACAAGAGCTATCCGATTCGCGGAGTCCCCGACGACGTACAAGGCGGTTGCTATCCCTAGCAAGAAATGATGGATGGACCAGCGAATCTTTCGCGATTACTTGATGGAACGCAGAGCGATGTAGCCAGATCAGAAGGGGAGGTTGAAGACTATCTACTTTGGACTACTGTGGTGGTCACCTGTCGGATGACCAGTGGCCCGACGACTTCAAAGGCTGAATGCAAGGCTTTCCTGCCAGCGCAACTGACTTGTGCCAACCAATCGACTCGTTCGTTATTGCCAAACTCAAGGATATATGGTATCGCAAGTGGAATGCAAAGAAGCTCGAGCTCATAAATTAGAAGGAGTGGTAGAACAAGGCGCTTGGTTTGGCAAGCTGAACAATCCGGTTAAACATTATTTTCTTGAGTTGGCCTCCAAGTTTGCCAGAGAACTGAACACGAAGCGAGACAAGAACGACCTGTCGTTTGCGCGTAAGCCCTTGATCCATTGCGGTATGTCTCTCGGAGTGGACGAGAAGTAGGACTTCGCTCAGTTCGTGCGAGGGCTAGGTATGTGTGTCTCCCTGTGGCGACTAGTGGGCACGCTGTTGGACTCCTAATGGGTTACGGATCGCTGCCTTTGTCATGGGTACAGGTTGCAGCAGTGAAAGAAATCACGGGTCTTATATTAGGGACAGTTTGCACGAGTGCAATCCTCGCGATGCGCGCGGCCGCAATCCACAGACATCACTATCAAACTCACCACGAAGCCCACAGCTCCACCTGTGCAACACCACGAATCGCATGTACGACACTGTATTTTACGCCCAAACTCAAAATTTTCATCGCGTTCTGACCCCTCTCCCCATCATGATGCACAGAATGGATACAAACGTTTGCACATGGCAGCCCCTGCGCTCTTGGTGCCGAAGGTTCCATCGCGTGCCAGGCACCCACACCCTGCACGTCGGGCACTCAAGCCCGCGACCACGCACTTGTGGCCCGCGGCAAACTCTGATGTGGTGTTTCAAATTGTCGCTACGAATGCCAAAATCTTTTCCACAACGTAGACGTCGAGGTCGACCAGATCCTCCGTCCGGCTATCGCAGCAGAACAACGGCGCGCAAACAACACCGAGAGGCAGCGTAATCGGCGTCGGCGCCTCCGATGCTTAGGTGTACCCATTGTGAACGAACCAAGGATGACGCATGATGCTACCAGCGACGATGATGCTCCCCCAAGAAGCAACAATGACCAACACTCCCGCGGAAGACATTGGTGACATTTACTCTGAACATTCTCGGTATTTTCTTCGGTGCAGACATGAGCGATGCCGCTCTGGAAGAACTGATTGCTGATCACGACAACATTGAAGCATCTGTTGGAGCTCACGATGAAGTCAATCCAGATGTCGAGTTTGACCTGCCTGTGAAGATGAGCCGGGGGGAACAACACTTTAGAGGACTGATCCGAACCTGATGCTCATCAACTCGCCGAGATCGAGCCAGATCGTGTGAACAACACTAATTCTGTTGCGGCTGTATCGACGTGTGTGGTGTGCCTCAACGACGTTGAAGTTGATGATGATAGATGGAAGTGCGAAAATACTCGCAAAATTTACACATCGACCGTGCACGAGGATATCGAGCATCGGATATCAACGCCAAGTGTCTGACATGCAAAGCTGAACTTAACCTCGACGAAGATGTCGTCATCGTCGGGGCAGTCGCTCCGCCTCGGCGCTGTGTTGTGTGTGAAGATATTGCACACGGGACAGGGCTCTTCATGGACGGGCCGAACTGTGATTACCGATGTCACTATGAGTGCGTGCACGAGTTCAACGGCATCAACTTCAACCAGTTCAACTCAGCTGACCTTCAGTGCCCAGCATGCCTGCGATCTTTCCCAGTTCCCGACCTTCGTCGCGCTGAAGGGTTCGGGTTCGATAACGGCTCGCCCGAAAAACACCTGACAGGAGGTAGCAGTGATGGTGAGAATGATGACGAGGATGACGAGGATTATGTTAATGACAGGGAGGATGAGGACGAGAATAACGAGGACGACGATGGGAGCGAGGATTAATAATCAAATATATGCTGAGTTTTCTGCGTGATCATATTTACCCTTATGAAGTCTACTGTTTCACAAACACATAACGAGAGATTGGCATATTATAGGCTCCATCGAGGGTGACAAGAGACCATTGAGGGTGACAGACACCATTGAGGGTGACACGGCAAAGAACTACACAGACGCCATGGACTGTTTGAAAATACCGCATGTGCTGTCTCAAGTACGTTGGCAGACCTGCGGGACCGAATGGCTCCTAGAATTCCGTTCACAGTCAGGTCATCGTCCCAAGGACGACGCGACGAAGTTGCGGCAGATGATTTCTTCGGAGTGGCGTGTCCGTGCAGCAGCTCGCCGAGGACACCTCGGATGGTCTCAACGATATCTTCTTTCAACGATTCCAATGACGTGCGTTGTGCAGTAGCCACTTCACCAATCTCGTTGTGGCACGGGGGGACTTGGTGCTCGTTTATGGCGTTGATCATGTTAGGTACGAGTGAATCACCGAGGGCGTTCTCTTCTCGGTCAAGCACATCATCGAGCAGATACCGAACGACCATCCCGCCCACTCACCATCTTGAGCGACCACCGACGCTTCTTCGGAGGGAACATGAATCGATACTGGGCCCCGCCTCTTCGAAAGCAGTGTGACGTAAACCAGGCCTGGTCGCCAAGTACACTCTCGTTCACTCCGCACGCAGTTGCGACAATGCAAAGCGTGTGTGTGAAGTTGTTGAAACCATCGCTGAATGTACACGAGAGCTGATGGAGGATGGTCACTCTTTGGAAGGTGGTGCAGGTGGTAAGTTCGACTGGCAGATTTCAATGCGTACCAAAAACGGTGCCTAAAACCAAAAAAAAAAACCAAAATATCTGCTCCAAAAACTGTCCCAATATCCGAGCAAGAATCTGCCGCGGTCTCCAAAACAGTGCCCAAAATCCCTTTTTGGTAGAATTTTTGGAGTGTTTAAGACACCCTGGGGATGGTGAGCAGAACTCTTGGTACTATTTTTTGGAGTGATTCAGAAACCTGGAAACGACTTTTGGGAGATCGTAATGTGTTTTTTTGGGGGTTTTGGTGACTGTGAGCAGAAGCACGTCGTACCTAGGAAGAAACCAACTGTACACACTGCCTCGTACTTTGGAGTAATGCACTTATCGTACTTAACGCAGTGCATTGATGTACTGGATTAACGACGATCGGCTTTGCACTCAATTCGGAGGGCGATGTTCCACACCGGTCTATTCCCAGACGCATGCCGGATGAAGAAGGGTCTTACCGCTCGTTCTAATACCAGGTTCACATCATAGAAGCTCATCTTAGTGCCGGATAAGCTCATCTTAGTGCGGGGACGTGATCGCTACGCACGGGCTGAAGATTCGTCTATTCTGGACAGCCTACTCATCCCTGAGGTGCGGCCTGGACACGAGATCCAATCTTATCTGCAAGATAAGGACACGTCGGTCATTGACTTGATAGAGCTTGCCCCCTGCATCTCCCTCGTGCGCTCCCTCTCCCTTTCGTTTGGGAAGTGTCATTTGCAGACACACTCGACACAAGCAACATGCTCTTCGACGGGTTTGTCTACTACTCGAAAGGGAAGCGGGACGGGAAACGCGAGGGGACGACAGAGTACTTCAAGTGCAGCAAGAACTCGGCGCCTGCCTTCTGTCGTGCTGGGCTCACTGTGTACGAAGACGGGCGCACCAAGATCACTCGTGAGCATACGTGCAAGGAATTTGAAGAGGCTCGGGACAGAGAGATCAGCCGCATCAACTGCACGGAGGAGGCGAGAATCATGCTTGAAGACAAGGCCATCTCTCGGCTGACAGTTCTTCCAAGTCGGCTTTACGATGAGGTGCGCGGTGATCTTGTGGCGAAGTACGGTGTGCGCGTGGCGTTTGACCTTCCGAGCAAGAACCAGTGCATTGGGATCGTGAACAGAGCTCGCGACGGTCTCACCGGGGGGAACTCCCTGCGAGAAGTGACAGATGGGATGACTGGCCAATATCCCTGTCTTCTACGTGCTCACGACGGCAAGGGACGAGTGGGCATACTGGCATGTTTTCCACTGGGTGAACGTTACCACGGACATCAAGATGAAGCCACTCACAGTGAGCTGTGACTTTGAGTGGGCGATCATCAAGGGCGTTCAAGACCACTTCCCAGAGGCACACGTCGTTGGCTGTCTGTTCCATTGGAAGCAGGCTCTGCGAAAGTATTTACTCGCACAATGTGTGCCTGTCGAGCAGGTCAAGGCTGCCATGCGACCGGGTGTGTTGGATCTTCTTGCAGTGGTCCGTAGAGAGAAGCTTGACGAAGCTGTCGCGCACGTCAAGACGTTGATTCCGACAGATGGTGCTGTGCGTCCCTGGCGCCAATTCTGGGTCTACTTCAAGAAGACGTGGATGAGCAAGTATCCCTTCCGCACATGGAACATCTCGGAGATGGCAGACGAGCGCGTCGAGCTCCTGAACAGGACCAACAACCCTTTGGAATCCTACAACCGCTACTTCGGTGAGCGGTTCCCTGCCCAGCACCCGGACCTTCTCCATTTTGTTGAAATTGCGAAAGAGGAGTCTGTGAAACGCTGCGCCAGTACAACGACGTGCGGTCGGGCGTAGAAGAAGGCCCTGATCGCGCTAGAGTGGCATACCCGACCGTACCGGCACATCTACAGTAGATTCTGTGGATTCTGGGCTTGGTATAGACTGCATTTGTGCGTATCCTAGTGCATAGTAGAAGAAAATCGGCAGAAAACCCACAAAAATGGGGCTCAAATCATTCAAATACAGAAACATCCCCCGCAAAAGCATCTCCAGTAGAGTTTTTGAATGACCCAAAGTCCCGTCTTTGACACTGAGCATCTTTGGGCGTCCAGAAACAGGCTACATAGAGGTGTTCGAACTGTAGAAACCCAGTTGACTAAAAAATGTGCTGTTTTGACGCGAAAATGTGTGATTTGCCAGGTTTTAGTGCTGTGTGACGTGGTTTTGTGTCGCGTTGACGCAAAAATGTGTACTTTTGACGCTTTTCTGTGTAAACGCATATTTTTGCGCTTAAATCTGATACTATCTACTTGATTACGCCATATTCTGGCTGAGTGCGCCCATTTGTTTATCTAGAATACTGTTTTTATGGACTCCTTTTGTACTATTTTAAGCAACCGATTTTGGTGTGGTACACACGCCTGACAGGCTGTGCAATCGTCCTCGAGTGACGTGGTCCACGCAAACACACAGATGGTGTGGTTCACGCTAGACATGGCGACTCATGGACCTGTATTGAAGTAATTACAATTATGGTCGTTCCTTGGCTCTCTACGACGTCTCTTCATCGCTGGACGGCGCTTCGGCGAGCGGCGGGCAAAACGGCGCCGTCCTAGCGATCTCTGCCAGCAGCGCACTGTGCGGGGCCTCATACTTGGCCTTGCGCCAGTTGAACTTGCGCGTTTTCGTCCTTTGGACGCTCTTGGCGCGACGAGCAGCCTTTGCCTCTTTAGTGCAAGGCTTGGCTTCCGTCATGTGGCGCTGGAGCGTCCACGGACGCGCAAACCCCTTACGACATTTGGGACATCGGTTTACTACCTTCTTGGGGCCGGGCTTGCCGCGTGGAGGCTTTGCCTTGCGCGGCGCAGGCGCGCGACCTCCACTTCCCGCCGTCTTCGTTGTCTTCGGTGGCATGTTGCCTTGTGTCGACGGTGACGTGGAGGCTTTGGGGGTGGTTCACTATCATCCCGCTTAAGTACGTGTCCGAAAACACTCCTAAAAACTCGCCAAATGATCGTTCCACAGGACCAAAACAACGTCGCCAAACAATGGCTGCAAAAATGATGCCAAGAAATGTTGTCCGGTTCATTTCCTGTGTATCCTAGAGAACCTCTCCTAGGCGAAGAATCGCTACCAAAAAAAATATACCAAAAAAAACAGATTAGACTGTAAACTGGGTTCGGATTATCCAGACGTGGACACCAAAAAACCGCCAAATTTTTGGCAATTCTTTTGGTTTTAGGTACCATTTTTGGTACGAGAAAAACGATCTCAGTTCGACTGGCATGCGGATCGTGGTCTGTTTTCCTGCCCCGAATCGTGAAGCGGCCGTAGTGGATAGTCTCTCCAAGAGCATTCGTTGATTCCCGCTGCAGACCGAGTTGAACATCACCAAACTTCATCAACAACACCTCGTTGATACGGCACATGCCGTAGAAGCAGAGCGAGCACACAGCAGCCATCCAAACGCGCATGGTGTCGTTGAAGCGAGGATCACGATGGAGACATTCATACGAGCTGTCAACTTGGGCAGGCACATGGGAGAAGCTCTTGTCGGCGTCCTCGCACGCTTCTTCACCTTGTTGAGCCTGACGAGAATCTGTGCAATCATGGGTGACTTAGCAGGGTTTCCGTACGCGACACGAGAGCCATCAGGGGCGACTTCAACATACCAACGGTCACGCGGGTGTCCACCAGTTGACATCTCGGGCTTGCTGAATGCCAAGAGAGTGCTGCGTGCAACTTCTCGGCCGGCCACTGGCTCGAATTCGTCTGTCCGAGTTGGTTGATGTGCGCAGCCAGCACGCTGGAAAGCTCGACAAGCGCTGTCGTAAAGGATTGGGTAGCCTTCCTTCTCGCAGAACTGGACGAAGCGACACAAGCTTCCCTCGTAGTCGACACGGATTCGAGGCTTTAAGCGCTCGTCGGCAAGCTTAGCTGCTGCGATCGTGCCGCGGTAAAGGCGCACGAAAAATCGTGTACAATCTTCTCGTGATACACAAAGCTGAACTGGTGGAACGGCTGCCCCGTCACCTGGATGTTGGCCAGAGGAGGGCATGCGGTTCGCGATAGCGCGTTCGAGCCCCGAAGTGCTGCACCCGCGTTCTGCTGACATGTGATCGGACTTGTTTCTGTGTCAGGCCTCGATTGCGAAACGCCACGCCTTTGTAGAACTTGCGAAATACTTTCTTCCAGATTGACTGCGGCGTATAGTTGAATTGTGCAATGCACTCACGGTCCACGTACGCCTCTATCGTTTCCCAGAGATGCTCGTCGACCTCGGAGGATGCTGAAGCAATTTGGTCATCCTGAGCTGATCCCGCACTCCCCGACCAACTCTCAGGTGCGTCAGCATGGTCGCCATCAAGGGAATCTGAGAGGTCAGCGTCACTGTCACTACCCCGGCTGACCCTTCCGTCGGACTCCGAGCTTGTGAACCATCCCCCACGCATCTCAGTCTCGACCCCACACCGGCCATTGGAGTGTGGGGTGGGTTGCCTCGGTCGGACACGGTCGTCATCTGTAGCAGAGCTGGGACACGTATACTCCTGCAACAACATATACGTCCCGTCTTCGCGCTATAGGATACTCCCTGGGCACTTGGTGCGACGGTAGACACTTCACCGGTACTTTAGACCGCGTTTCACGAGGTGATGCTTAGTGTACTGGTAGCCGTAAAAGAAGATGACGGTTTCGAACGTGCGTGTTGCCATTTTTGAGGTTGCTGGAGAACGGTCACTTTGGGAGTGAGGAGTGTCAGCGTCCCAGGTATGCCCAGGGGTGGAGGTGATGGGTCTATGTGGAAAAAAAGTTCATGTCAGAGCATTGAGCTGTGGGGCACGTCTGAGCCCGGCAAAAAATCAGAAGATACCTATACGAAAACAAAGATATACAGTAACCGAGAGCTAAACATATCAATGACCCAAGCGTCGAACATGAATGTGAGAGATACCATAACAAAAGGAAAGATACACAGTAGCCAAGAGACAGATATACATCTGACAGACGATACAAACACATGACTATCAGCCGTAACATGCCGATTCTTATTTCTGTGTCAGCGAAAGGCTCCAGCACGTAATTTTCATTTAAATGACTGCTGCCCACTCTCCATGTGTGTATTTTTCAGAACTTTCTCCAGGGAAGGGATTTGAACCCGGTCCGTAAAGTCGTTCTTTGGGTCTGCATCCGGATTTTCTGGACCCGGACCTGGATATTCCAGGTCCAGCTGCGGGTCCAGACCCGGACCCATTCCGAGATGGACCCGAAAAACAAATTTCGAGCACAAAACTGTCACCGTTTCCCAGCGGAAGATCGACACGGTCCAGTTGATCATAGCAGACACGCTCAGCATACTATTCATCCCGACGAAGCGACTCGACAGCCTCGTGGGTGTTCTACGACACATCATCACATTCATCCCAATCACCAAGCCGTTTTAGGGTTACACACAGCAACACAGAGGTTGTGTTTTGCATTTTTTTGTGTGAGTCACGACCCCGGTCACAGCCAATGTTGCCGGAACTTGTGACCGGGTGCAAATACAAGGTCCAGCGGGTTAGGTCTATGAGATTGCGCGATCGTGTGAAACCGTGTTTTAGGGTGTGAAGCAGTGTTAGTGTGAAAGAGTGGGAATCCGTGTTAAACGGTGTTACTTCTTTGCACACATGCGGAGGGTGCGCATGTTCGTAGACTTTGGCTCATCGTCGTTAGCTTTCGCCGCGCGCTTCTGTGGGGTCGATCGCGGAGTAGGAGCAGAGGCGGGCGGCGTGGCAGCAGCAGCACTGGGTTGCGGAGTCGGAGTGGGAGTCGGCTTCACCTCGGTATCTGGTTGCGCTTCCTCTGCGACGGGCGGCTCTGCATGCTGCTCCGCCTGGGGGGAAGGGGGCGCAGCTGGCTCGGCTGGTGCACTAGGCACGGTCGGGGGAGGCGTAACCGTGCTATTGACGCTTACCTTGACGGCAATAGCACGGACGAGCTGCACGTTGCGTCGACGCGCTCATTAAGACTTTTTAGCTCCGCTAAATTTGCCGACAGATCCGGCGAAGCGCCGACGCGCTCGGTAGCATCAGACTGCGCGTCGCCATCACCGCGCGTCGCGATGGCGCACGGGGTCAGCGCGGTCGGGGTAGACGTGGCGTGCGTCTCGTACTGCTCCGGGTCCCACTTGGACTCATCGCCGCTGAGATGCTGCACCTTCACGTGCGTGCGAAACGCAGCGTACGTTAGCGTGCGCCCACACTTACGCACCGCACCACTTGTGTCCGTGACGTCATGCATGCACGTGTAGATCCGGTCCTTCGTCGCGACAGCGACATGCATCCTCGTCCTCTCCGCCATTGCTTTCACTTCGACTCGTTTCCCACTTACCCTTGGGGGAGAATGCTCACGCGGAACCTGTGTAAAACTATATCGCGACGACCTTGATAGGATATAACAGGAGCCTGCATATCAGATAGTGGTTATTTCGTGTTAAATGATGTTATGTATGGAGTGTTATCACGTGTTATTCGGTGTTATACTGTGAGTGTTATCTAGTGTTATGGAGTGGTATTTAGTGTGATAGTGTGTGAGTGGTAAGGAGTGGTATTTAGTGCGAAAGGATGTTCATTCTCAATTCATGTCGCCCGCCAGTACGCTCGCGGCTCCTTCGGCTTTCAGATGGCGCATCATGGCGTTAAGAGTGAGCCGCTGCTTCTTCCAACGCGTTTCGATATGTTCGGCGACTGTGCTCGTTGGAACCCCGCGACTGGACGCCAGGTATTCAATTGCATCGTAGTACACTTTGCGTCGGAGAAAAACTTGCGCTCTGCGTCCGCGGATTGCCATTTCGCGCCCTGGGTTGATTCAAGGCTGCGAATCGACGGTGACGATCCGAGGCCAACGTCGTACTCGTTCCACACATCCACAATAGATTGCAGGGTGAGGGACATGGTGTACCTGGACGCACTGTCTTTGCACTGCTGACTGGCTGAGTCACCGGAAGCGTCTTCTTCCTGGGTGTAAAAGACGAGCCGGACGCCACCACGCACGATCTTTCGAAGGTCGACCTGGATCCCGTGTACACCCGATTCCAAAGCCGTTAATCATCTGTCGATCGTTCGGAGCCCAGTGTCGACGATGTTGGACATGATCGGCATTGCTTGTTGGATGCTGGACACCAACACGTCTTGCTCTGGCTGCTGGAGTCGGCTCATGGCACCGCTCGCGAACGTACGATGATCCTGGGTCGCAAAAAAAAGGGTTCTTCCACAAGGGGTAGTCAGGATACGCCAGCTTGAGGAGCACTGAGTCCTGGATGAAGGCAACTCGTAGCTGCTTGAGCAGTTGGAGAAATCCTTGGCCAGCAATTTCCTTCTCCTTAATCTGGTCCAGCACCACTTGTGCGTGAGCGAGCTCCGGAAACACCATCGCGCTGAGGGCATCCGGTACTTGACATTCTCCACGCCGCAACATGTACGTGCCACCGCCACTCTTAAATCCAGTAAGCGCGCGCAGAACCGGCTTGGGCAGTGTGGTGAGATAGCATCCCTCCATCTTCGAGTTCGTCCAACGGCCACCACGCCGGATGCTGTCTTCACCAGCTCCATATTGTTCAGCAATGACACAGGAACTGACGCGTCTGATATGGGTGACCTGTGTAGTGCGGAATAACACGCGTTAACACACCATGGTAACACTCCGTATCACGTGTTACCACATCTCCGGTGGTAAACCATGTTACCGTGTTAACAAGTGGTAAGGGTGGTAGTGTTATACAGTGGTAATGAGCGTTTCTTACCTTCTCACTGTGGACACCACAAGACTCTAAGGCTGTCTTCAGCGAGTGTGCTTGTGATGAGTACGTGATCTCCTTTACTGGATCCTTGCCGTCGATCACGTGAACGTCGTACCAACTCGCGCGCGAACGCATATCAGGGAACGCTTCGCCAGCAACATGGTACCTCCAGAAGAAGTACATCGCCAGTGCACCTACCGCACAGACCTCCACATCGCGATGCCGGAGAAACCCACCGTGCTCGACCCGACCAAACTGGTTCACCTTGCCCTGATCCATAATCACCATAGTCGCATAGCACTCCGTCGGACCTTCGTCTGGCAATTGCATCGCGAAGAGATTTGGCAGCGTCATTTTCCTAGTAGATTCGCCACGGGCCATTAGTGCATGTCCCATGAGCAAGTCCATTCGATCCCGTAGGCCTTTCCGAGAACCGATCTGCATGAAGTGGGATGCCACGCGCTTCAGCTCCTCCATCGTATACGCATCTTGCACAGTACCTTCGCCACGATCGTGGTACTCGAGGCGCTTCTTGAGCGCTCGTTTCGCTTGTGCGTGCGCAACAGCTCCTTTAGCGCTTTACCGCGAGGATGAGGGGTTGCGGACGGCTGAAGTGACTGTTGTGTGCTGTTCAAATCGATCAGAGGCTTCACGTAGCCCTCGAGCCCCTCGCCGGACAGCTGCTGCAACTCGCCGTCGACGGCTCGGCCATTGCCAAGGGGGATGACTACACTCTGGGGATAATGCACAAGCTTGGCCTCAGTCACAAGAGAGCCGTCAGTTAACGCTTGTTCGCGGCACCAAGCCACAAAATCATCCCTCTTCTTATCGTAGGCACGACGGGTATTTTTTGGGCGCGCGCTGATGCTTTCTGCGACGACCTGCTGCACAGCCGCGTGCAGCGCCAAGTTGTTTTGAATCATTCGGGCTGTGTGTTCGTCCATGTTCCTCTTGGTGCTCCACGATGTTTGTGCGTTCTGGGGAAATGCAAAGAGCGTGACCGCTCAGACATCTGCTTCCTTCATCGTGAAGGGGCGCGAAAACGAATGGACGGCAGTTGCACAAGTTCTTTTATCACCGTGTTACCACCTGTTTGAGATCGAAGCGTTAGTGGAAGTGTGAAATCGTGTTAGATTTGTCGACCAGTGGGAAGCGGAATTATCAGCGTGGTAAATAGTGTTCTAACCAGTGGGAAGTAGAGCTACCAGCGTGGTAAATAGTGTCAGTTTCCAGGTCTCAGGACTGCTGGGTCACAACCCTAATCGCGCCATATACATCTGTTTTTTGCAAAATTTTGCTCCCAAACAAGGATTTGTGTGTGACTCAGTCGTGACCAAGTCGTGACTCGGCGCCTGACACAGATGAATTACCGGCGCAGACGTGGCATGGTGGGGCCGCGCTGAGGGCAACTCGGGCAGTTGTGGATTGCCGTGCGAGGGCACAACGGCATGGGGCGCACCAACGGCAAATTGACGGAGGAAGTTGTCAGCGGATCGGGCCGCCGCATGGGGATTGGGATGCATGACGACATCGTCGTCCGCGTCCGCGTCGGACGGGAGCGCGGTTCGCGGGGCCTGTTCGTTGGCGCGGTCTCCGACGATGCCGTAGCCGTGCGGCGCTTCTTTGTGGTCGAGGCGGTACCGCTCGCGACCGCAGACTTGCGTTTACGGGTGGCCGCGGGCGTTGGCGCAGGGTCTACTGCTCCGGGCTCGGCCCGCCCGGGTGAAGGCGGAGTGCTCGTCGCAGCTGGATCGGCAGCGGCGGTGGTAGCGGCGCGATTGGACGACGAGCGAGACGAGGTGCCCGTCGAACGGCGCGGTGGCGCCGCTTCGGGTTGACCGGGGATGTTGGCCAGGGCGTTAGAATGGGTGAGGATGGGTGAGGCACTGGCTGGACGAAGGCATGTTGGGGACAAGAGTACCTGAGGATGTAGTTTGCTTTGAGTTGCTTGGCTTGAGCGGGGAACGGAACTGACCATTCCTGCGCCCAGACCGGCGCGGAAAGGTTCATTTCCGCTTCTTCCTTCCTCGTTCCGGAAATAGCCAAAGGGACAGAACCAGCGACGCTACCCAAAACCGCAAGTGAGCCGCAGTGGCAAAGAGCACCCTGGGGCTCTACGGACGGAACTTGGGTACTGGGAAAGGTTCTGCACCGACTTTGGATTGGATCGATGAACCGCCCATTCCACAACAAGCAAGGATAGTCAGACTATTTGCCGGCTTGTGTGCCTCAGAAGACACGACAAGAACAAGGTCGGAAACAAGTTCCAGATCTCCGAAGGAAAGACGGCAGCAGTGGTTCATGTGAGGACCAGTCACTACAGATCCCACCGGAGCGAAAAGTGCTCACTGTGTGAAGGGGCACAACATCATCCTCAAAGACCAAACACGACATGTAGATCCAGTCGACAGACGCTAACGCACACTCGGTGGAGGCGCTGTTCGAATCCCACAAGGGAGACTGAATCGCTCAAGGTGTGAGCATACGGCACTACGCGTCAGCACACAAGGACCTGTGTCCGGTAGCGGCGGCCCAAGAATGCCGTGGATAAAAGAAGGAAGGATGTTGGGGCCGTACCTCACATCCATATCCGCAAGCAAGATGATCAAGTGAAAGGCTACAGTCGTACAGCAGATCAAGGAAGCCGCAAAGGCCATAGGACTGGACCCGCGAGATCATTCACAGCTCGCAGCACTCACTTAGAATCGGAGGCGCCTGCGCGCTCCTCTGAGCCGGGAGGAGTGACCTGGTCATTCAGCTTTTGGGAAGGTGGTCACTTCTCCGGTGACTTCTATGTGTACACTCTCCTTCACCCCGGCATGCGATGCGACCCAGCAAGCTGCATGATCAAAACCTCTACATGGGAGTGCCACGAGCCAAGTCTTGAGCAACAAGGGGGGGGGGGATTGCCATTGAGACTCACTCAATGTAATCAAGTCAACTTGCCCCCACCCTGTCGCACGTGAAACCCGAAGGAGGTAAAAATGAGTTTTGAGGAATATGGATTTTTGGTTAACCGAAAAACGATATTTATGTTTCGAAATTTGATGAAATTTTTTCTCAAACAGTCGATTTGAAGCAAATTGAAGAAAATTTCAAAAAAATACACAAACAGTCGATTCGAAGCATTTATGTTGTTTGGCAATGCGCATTGCCAAACAGCAC
Source organism: Pythium rhizo-oryzae (assembly GCA_027475725.1). Lineage (NCBI taxonomy): Eukaryota > Oomycota > Peronosporomycetes > Pythiales > Pythiaceae > Pythium > Pythium rhizo-oryzae. The sequence goes on along the minus strand of JAMFLL010000158.1, from coordinate 34,400 downwards.
CTTGACTGCCAGGACTGCCCCCCTCAGGCAGGATTGGTGACCCCTGACTCAAGGGTCACCAATCCAGAGTCTTCTTTCTGACGAGGGGAGTGCACCGAATGCGCATCACGAGCAACATCCTGTTGACTGTGTGGAGTCTCAGCTGAGTTCAGCGCGAGTATTCGGGCCAATTCCTGCCGCGTCCATGTTCAATTGGTTCATGTCTCGCCGGTTGGTTTTGTTGTCGTCTGGATGGAGTGGCTCGGGCGGCTCTGATCGACTGGCTGCACGCAGCGTGCCGGTGGATCCCAGGCTCCATAGCTCCCAAGAAGAGTGAGCGGAGTCTTGTTGCATTTCGACTGCTGCTCGAGCCGCGCCTCATTGTTTCTATTGACGCCAACACGACATCACTCGTGTCCATTTTCGTCACTCCGAAGCAACCCGCCCCATTCATCATGATCCACTCGCCGTCGAAGAGCGACAAGCTCATTAACGAAGTTGACCAGCTCGAGACGGGCGCCGATGGTATCCCGCAAGAGATCTGGGACGACATCACCAAGAACGAAAGCTTCATCTACTACTCGCTGATCTTCCTCAACGGTTCCGTGCTGTGGGCGTACTACTCGTGCTTGACGGCGCAGAACTACTACGAGACCAAGTTCAGCGACTCCAAGTACGACTTCTCGTTCCTGACGACGCTTTGCGCTGCGTGGCCCATGGTCGGCGGCCACTTCCTCCAGATCGTCACCGGTATCGACAAGAAGTTTGGTCAGAAGCCGCGCGTGTTCGCTGGTTACACGATCTTCATCGCATGCTCCGTGCTCATCATGGTCTTCAGCGCGATCGACTTTTCCAACGCCAACACTGGCGCTCTCCTCGTGCTGATCATGATCGGCATCATCGGCTTCGGCAACTCGCTTTCGGAGGCGACGTTCTACTCGCTCGCCGCCCTGTTCCCGGTGGAGAAGTTCACGAACGCCGTGCAGATCGGAAACGTCAGTGCCGGCATCCTCAACGTCACCATCGCTACGGTGCTGCGATTGATCGTCGGTGGCACCAAGGCCACCAAATCGTCGGACGAGCTCGCGTTCTACCTCTTCTTTGGACTGCTCATCGTCGTGCTGCTCGTCGCGGTCTTCATCTACATCAAGGTGACCAACCTGCCGTGCATCAAGTTCCTCTTCGAGCGCAATGAGGTGGCGACTCGCGAGCGTGACCTAGCGCTTAACCCGGTGCAGAACGTCAAGAACCTCGCGCGCGTCTTCTCGATTATCTGGATCCCAGCTATTACGCAGTGGCTCATCTTCTTCGTGTCGCTGTCGGTGTTCCCGGGCTTCGGTTGTGCTGCCGTTCGTAACCTTGCCGCACCCTACACGGACAAGGAGTACCCGGTGACGGGCAAGTGGTACTGCTCGCCTGGTATCATCGGCTCGTACAACTACGGCGACTTCTTCGGCCGCATCATCTGTACCGCGGCGGTGTACAAGCTCTTCTCGATGAAGATCTCATTCGGCCTATCGATCCTTCGTATCGCGTACATCCCGATCATGCTGATGGGTGTGGCTGGCACGTCGGTGTACATCTTCGGCGCGCACGTCGAGGCCTCGTTGGTCTGGAACATCCTCTTCAACCTGACGATCGGCATCACGAACGGCGTGCTCGCGACTGTGACGATGGGTGTGGCCCCGCGTCTGTGCAAGCCGGAGGACCGTGAGACGGCTGGCGCCGTGATGGTGTTCTTCTTGTTCCTCGGCATCGCCTCGGGCTCGCACTTTGGCTACGGCATCAGCGAGAACGGCTGGCTCGGTCTGTAGACGTACAGCTTGGCTGGTGCTAAAGAAGTGGATCTTCAAGTTGCCCTGCACGCATGCAGCACTCGCTAGCTTCAACTCGCCTTGCACGCATGCAGGCCCCACTAGCTTCAACTTGGCTCGCACGCATGCAGGCCCCAGCAAGAGACAGTAATACCGGTACTACCTGAACACTGTCACGTTCTGATCGGCTCTGAATTGATACTCCGACGTGCGTGGAGACGCGCTGTGTGTCACGTGTGAATGCGAATAACCCGTTGTTACCCAGAAACCCGAATGTACGGTAATACTAGTGCAGGCACACGTATCCACACGACTGATGCCCATCCCTCTTACCATCAGTTTCGCTGTTGCAGTTCGTTGTTGCTTGGAGCGCCACGCGCCACATCGGCAGCAGAGGGACGCCGAGCGCCTCGTGTCGCGTGGAGCCCCAGACCCCAAGCACCCGCCGCCATCGGACTGTGGTTTCCTTCGAGTGCTGTGCATGGAAACCACCAGATCGATGCAGCCACGCACATTGAGTGTCGTTTACCAAAGCTAGGGCCCGAGGCCATTTCTCATCCGACATCGAGCTGCGGAAACCTGCTACACCCTTGATCCAGGATACCATTCGACGGCATTCAGCCCTTGGTCAGGTGCTGCATCATTCAATTACCTTTGAGAAACGATACATGTGATGCCAACCGGACAGGCCGGAGGGCCAAACCCACCCGTTGTGTACGCACATGTTGGCGAATAGCAGCGAAAAATCAGAGCGTGAATGTGTGCGAAACAGAACCCTTGGGAGGAGGAGCCGGTTCCAGGCTGCTGAGGCCAGCCACCCCAGAGCCGACGTACTGATATAACAACTTTATTTGTTGGTACTGCCACGGCAACAACTTCCAGGCAGCGACCCCAATAATCACCTCCAAATGGCAAGGTTGATGACGGCCGCCGGAAGCGGGTGATGTTTGCGACACCCGGGCGCCCTGCGGTGGGCTGGTTGACCATGCCACAAAGTGTATGTACGCGCGGACGGATCAACGACGCGCGGCCGCCGCGTCCATGTGCTTGCACTTGGCGGCGCGCGCGTCGCCCCGCGGTCGTCTGGCAGGCGCGAGTCGCGGCGGGCTGAATCGATTGGTTCCGCAGGTTGGGACGCGCTGCTTGTCGGCGCGCAAGGTAGTTCACTCCCCTGGGCGCGCCCTTCTACCGTTCTGGTACCGTAGCGCCACAGGAGGGACGGCCACCGTCCACGTTGGCACCACCAGTGAACGGCCTTCGCACCGCACGCCCCCAACACGCCCACTCATTCTTCAATCCTTCTCGTCGGACGCAAGACTCGGAAGAACCACAAGATCAAGATGCACTCACCGTCGAAGAACGACAAGCTCATCCAGGAGGACCAGCTCGAGACGGGCTCGGACGGCATCCCGCAGGAGATCTGGGACGACATCAAGAAGAATGAAACGTTCATCTACTACTCCCTGATGTTCCTGAACGGCTCGGTGCTCTGGGCGTACTACTCGTGTCTGACGGCGCAGAACTACTACCAGACCAAGTTCAGCGACACCAAGTATGACTTCTCGTTCTTGACGACTGTTGTCACGGCCTGGCCGATGGTCGTCGGACACTTCATCCAGATCGTCACCGGCGTCGACAAGAAGCTCGGCCAGAAGCCGCGTGTCTTCGTGGGCTACTCGATCTTCATCGTCTGTGCCGTTCTCATCATGGTCTTCAGCGCAATTGACTTCTCGAACCCCAACACTGGTGCTCTCCTCGTGCTTATCATGTTCGGCACGATCGGCTTCGGCAACTCGCTCTCGGAGGCCACGTACTACTCGCTTGCTGCTCTATTCCCGGTGGAGAAGTTCACGAATGCCGTGCAGATCGGAAACGTGTGCGCTGGTATCCTCAACGTCACGGTTGCGACGATCCTCCGTCTGATTGTTGGTGGCACCAAGGCGACCAAGTCGTCGGACGAACTTGCGTTCTACCTCTTCTTTGGGCTCCTCATCATCGTCCTCGTGGCCGCCGTCTTCCTGTACACCAAGGTGACTAACCTGCCGTGCATCAAGTTCCTCTTCGAGCGCAATGAGGTGGCGACTCGCGAACGTGACCTTGCTCTCAACCCGGTGCAGAACGTCAAGAACCTCGTGCGTGTCTTCACGATCATCTGGATGCCGGCCATCACGCAGTGGCTCATCTTCTTCGTGTCGCTGTCAGTGTTCCCGGGCTTCGGCTGTGCCGCTGGCCGCAACCTCGCGGCGCCGTACACGGACAAGGAGTACACGGTGACGGGCAAGTGGTACTGCTCGCCCGGTATCATCGGCTCGTACAACTACGGTGACTTCATCGGCCGTATTATTTGCACGGCTGCGGCCTACAAGATCTTCTCGATGAAGATCTCGTTTGGTCTCTCGATCCTTCGTATCGCGTACATCCCGATCATGCTGATGGGTGTGGCTGGTACGTCGGTGTACATCTTCGGCGCGCATGTCGAGGCTGCGCTTGTGTGGAACATCCTGTTCAACCTGACGATCGGCATCACGAACGGCCTTCTCTCGACGGTCACGATGGGTGTGGCCCCGCGTCTGTGCAAGCCGGAGGACCGTGAGACGGCTGGCGCTGTGATGGTGTTCTTCTTGTTCCTCGGTATCGCCTCGGGCTCGCACTTCGGCATGGATGTCAGCAACAACGGCTGGCTCGGCCTGTAAAGAGTCGAGACCGGCGCAAGCTTCAACCGTTGACATGACGTGAATGCAAGTTGCAGTTGCTCGCGCCACCGACACGCGCCGTGTAGACGAACGGACGCGACGGTGATTGCCCGGCAGAATGCCCCGGCAATTTGCCGGGGCATTCTGCTGAGACTGCACCTGTATCATACGGTTCATACACGCCACCTTTCTGCTCTCTCCGTACTCTTCCCTTCCAGTCTTCCTCTTCTCGTTGCATGCGACTCGGTTGACCGGAATGCATGCGTCAGATCGAGCATTCATGGTTGAAGTGGCGGGAGTCAGCTTCTTCAATGTAAGTGCATTGCGGTCTGGGTGGGCTCTAACTACTGCTTTTGCTTGCAAGTGGCGCACCACGTGCCACGCCGAAGGCGTCACCAGGAGATGGTGAAGTTTGGATCCAGCTGTGGGGGGTTGCCAACGCTCGTTTGACTCGATGTCCGGCAGTCCAGACGGCGACAGAGTGACAGGCCACGACCAAGCAGAGCCGCGGTAGATCATGGTCCGGACCACGTCGGGTTCTGGACCGAACAAGTAAGACAGCCACCATGTGCAGGCTGTACATCCCCAACGTGCCGCCGTGGCGAGGGGCCCGCCCACCCGCTGCGGTTGCAGAGACCGTGAGCCGGTGACACGTGAAGTGTCATTTTAGCGTGGAGCCAATCGCACCAGGCAGCGCAGTTAAAAAAGCGGTCAGTCTAAAAGCAATTCGAGTTGGTTGAGTTTAGGGCTAGGGCAAGCCTCTTTTCAACCATGACACAAATTACGACCGACACATTTTGCTCTGGGCGCTTTAACTCCGTTGACTGGTTACTGCACCTCAGCGGAGCGTGACGATGACGAGTCTTTGACAACGATTAAAGCTAGGGGGCCAAGAGCACATATCAATAGAGGTGAAGACGGCAGAGCCACAAGTGCTGATTTGGTAGGATGGAGGGGACTGCTTTCTCGCCCAAACCTGGCAAAATGGTGGAGCTCCGGGAACTATGGGAAACTGTCCCCTGTTCTTTAGCTTTGTGCTCCAAATCTTTTGTGTCCCAGAAGGGAAGAGACAGTCCATAAACAGCCGGGTTGCCTCGCATTCACACTGAAGCTGCCAGCATGTAGGGTTAACAGATTGAAGATGGGTCATAGAGTGCTCAAGACAAACATGACTCTGGTGGGATTCTGGCTTCTGTTGGAACGAGGCCAACTGTCCCGGTTCCAACTCGAAGATGGAAACGCCAAAGATTTTCACCTGCTTCCGCAACAGACCTGTGACTGGTTCAGGCATCTGGTGCGGGTCAGAATGGTGCTAAAACGTCCTTGACAGAGGCGGGGAGGCGGGGTAGGGGATCCGTCCAACGGTGGGAGCGACTTAAGGTGAATGAATTGTGTGCAGCACCGGGACGCCGCCGTCCCGCCCGACTCAGACAGCCGGCTCGAATCGATCGGTCAGGACGGACGGGCAGCTTCCTTCCTTCCTCGGGCGCTGGCCGTCTGCCGCGTGCTGCGCGTGGCTGGTTGCACGTGAATGAGTGGTGGTCGCGTGGGTCGTGTACAGTACTGAACAAGCTGGGCCTGTTGGTCAGCAGTACGGTACGGAGCGATCTGTTGAAGGACGGGAACCGACTGGGGGTGAGGCTGGCACCACCCCTTTCACCTCACCCATCGGCGAGTGCCGCACGTCCCAACACGCCTTCTCATTCTTCATCTTTCCCCGTCGGCGCAAGGCTCAGAAGGACCACAAGATCAAGATGCACTCGCCGTCGAAGAACGACAAGCTCATCCAGGAGGACCAGCTCGAGACGGGCTCGGACGGCATCCCGCAGGAGATCTGGGACGACATCAAGAAGAATGAGACATTCATGTACTACGCGCTCATGTTCCTGAACGGCTCGGTCCTCTGGGCGTACTACTCGTGTCTGACGGCGCAGAACTTCTACCAGACGCGCTTCAAGGAGTCCAAGTACGACTTCTCGTTCCTCACCACGCTCTGCACGGCGTGGCCGATGGTCATCGGACACTTTATCCAGATCGTGACGGGTCTCGACAAGAAGCTAGGCCAGAAGCCGCGTGTCTTCATGGGCTACTCGATCTTCATCGTCTGCGCCATCCTCATCATGGTCTTCAGCGCGATCGACTTCAAGAACCCGGACACCGGTGCGCTGCTTGTGCTCATCATGTTCGGCACGATCGGCTTCGGCAACTCGCTCTCGGAGGCGACGTACTACCTGCTTGCCGCTCTATTCCCGGTGGAGAAGTTCACGAATGCCGTGCAGATCGGCAACGTGTGCGCTGGTATCCTCAACGTCACGGTCGCGACGATTCTCCGTCTGATTGTTGGTGGCACCACGGCGACCAAGTCATCGGACGAGCTCGCGTTCTACCTCTTCTTCAGCTTCCTCATCATCGTGCTGGTGGTTGCAATTTTCGTGTACATCAAGCTCACGAACCTGCCGTGCATCAAGTTCCTCCTCGAGCGTAACGATGCTGCCACGCGTGAGCACGACCTGGCCCTCAACCCGGTGCAGAACGTCAAGAACCTCGTGCGCGTGTTCAAGATCATCTGGATGCCGGCCATTACGCAGTGGCTCATCTTCTTCGTGTCGCTGTCAGTGTTCCCGGGCTTCGGTTGCACGGCTGGTCGCAACCTCGGTAAGCCTTACACGGACACCGTGTACAAGGTGACGGGTATTTGGTACTGCTCGCCTGGTATCATCGGCTCGTACAACTACGGCGACTTCTTCGGCCGTATCATTTGTACCGCGGCGGTGTACAAGCTCTTCTCGATGAAGATCTCGTTCGGCCTCTCGATCCTCCGTCTCGCCTACATCCCGATCATGCTGATGGGTATTGCGGGCACGTCGGTGTACATCTTCGGCGCGCACGTCGAGGCTGCACTTGTGTGGAACATCCTGTTCAACCTCACGATTGGTATCACCAACGGCCTTCTCTCGACTGTGACGATGGGTGTGGCCCCGCGTCTGTGCAAGCCGGAGGACCGTGAGACGGCTGGCGCTGTGATGGTGTTCTTCCTTTTCCTCGGCATTGCCTCTGGTGCCCACTTCGGCATGGATGTCAGCAACAACGGCTGGCTCGGCCTGTGAGCACTGCATTCGCGCCTCCGGTGGAACAAACGAACGGCGTGATGTGTAGCTCCGTCCAACACTGTATGTCATTACCACTCGAATACAGAATCTTCCTTAAGAATGTGCGCAGAGCGAACATCATCACCCTTCTGTCCAGTACTGCAAGGTCACCGACAATCAATCACTAGAGGGCGCGCTGGATCTTGCGCGAATTCGGGTCGCAGTCGCAACGGTTGCCGTTGTCCCTGGTAACCTCTCTCAAACCCTCCGATACAGAATACAGTACTACTACGTGTATGTTACCCGGGACAAGCGGAATGTCAGGACCACAGAGTGATGTACACATGGATAAACTTCAACATCGCCTCCAATGCTTGTCGACATGCGGCCAAGAGCCACCCTCCTGAGATGTGTGTACGTACTGTATGCAGGTTTCAAGTGGATCTCCTCTGAATGCGTGCGGGGTAGCTGATACAAGATACAGCCGACGTATCCTCTACGTTCGAGTTTGACTGGAATGGTGTCATGCAAAGCACTGCAACGGGCGCGTCTAGTACTGGCAGCACATCTGCATGCGGAGTTCACCGTGTGCGCCGTACACCTGTAAATGGCGGGATAGATTGGGCTCTCTCTTCTATCGTATGGCGTTGACTCTAGTCACCACACGCGTGTCGTGGACGGACTGTCACGAGCAGCAGTTCCCCTGGGAGCGCTCACTCGCGGTATCAGCGTGCGGGATGGAGCCCTTCCGTCTGGACAGATATTCCGGCAGAAGGATGGCGGCTGCTACTTCAACTTCACTCTTCTTGGCTACACTCGTCAAGAATCTGCCACTGGCAGACTGCCAGTGTACGTGGGAGTCGGAGTAGTTGGAGGGAGCGGCATCTTCAGAGGAGGAGCACCGTGACAAAAGTCGGTGTAGTTTGTTTTCTGATGTCATGGCGAACCTGACGCGCACAACAACGAGAGACGTAACATACCTTTCCTCCGTGAATGAGAATGCCTTATCGGATCCATTCTCGTCTGCCCATCTTTCACTGATCTGACTGTCAATCAGATCCATCCTGAAGTCGAGGGCACCCTCCGGAGTGCTTGCGGAACATTCAGCGCGCATCAGTACTGTACTGTACGTACAGCATGCATGCATCGGGTTCTGTCTGAATGCGCGCACGGCAGCTGACTGTCTTTAGAACGGAACGGATGAGGCTTCTTTCGGAAGAGAAAACGGCGGGACTACAGTACTCACAGGGTGACGTGACGGATGGAGTGCATTGGTCCGCCCAGTTTGAACGAGCTCAACCGGTACGTACAGTACCGTGCAGGGGACAGCCAGAGCGTGCGCAACCTTCGCTGCGTTCCTGAGCAGGATCGGTGGACGCGCTGATCACGGATGGGTACATGCTGGGGCCCGTCCACTGAACAAGTCTCATTGGACGGTGATGGCGGCGACGTGGAGCCCCGTGACTTGCTCTACCGGGCCAAACTGATCGGCGCGCTCCATGCGGTACAGCACAGCACGGTACCGCCGACCCAAAGCGAATAGAAACAATCCATTTGAACCCGAGGTGTTGACAGCATCAGATTTGAGAGGCCGAAAGGAGATGGACTGACCGCGGGGCACTCCCACCGTTCCGCCTTCGGCGCCCTCAGAACCTCAAGGGACCGCGTTGGCTGGACCAGGCGGAGCCATCCTGCCCAGTGAAAGGAGTCGGATGGAGGATGCGCTGGTCCTGCAGTTCGCATTCAGCCTCGCATTCAGCGGCGACGTGCACCTGTAACCGCGTTGGTTCTTTTTGTGAGATTTGTTCCCGAGAAGGTTTTGAGAGTTCATCTCTCACTTCGCAGGTGCGACCTATTCTGTTCCGAGTCGGGAGAACTGGAATACACATACCGGTACAGTACCGTGAACCCTCGTGGTGCCAACGAAGTGAATTCTGTTTGCTTGTGTGCGGTACCGCGGATTCCAGCGAGCGCAGTCCGGAACGGTACCGCCTCCGGATCCCAGGTACCGCACGTGCGGGCCCGTGGAAATCCAGAATCCACGACGTGGGCCAACACGTGACTGGACTGGACAAAGGTCTCGTGCTCTGAACGAGGCCGCTCAACCACCACCGTTCAAACTGACTGTCGTGACATCGCGATGCGTGAAGTTGTGCGTGTGTAAGGACAGGCCGACCAATTCCGATTGTTTTGATTGGTCGTCAGTAGTTGACCTTCAGCTGGTGTATCGTTTTTGACACAGTCAGAGAGTCCCAGCCAACCGGTGGCGTGAGGCGTTAAAATAACTGGCACAGCGACAGGACACGATCTGCCCTGCCGGGTAACCCTAACCTCTACCTCTCATTTCTTATCTCATATTGACCGCTTTGCCTCGGCTTTGCGCTGGGTCTCCAACGGTGGCACACCAGGGGGTGCAACTCTCAAGCGACTTAGAATCGCAGATGGCGAACTCTCCCCTCCAGTTGAGCCGTGGCTCGACCACGCGCTCGCCCCCACAAGAAGGCCTGGTTCGTCGAGTACGAACTCTGCATCTGGGAGGATCCATCAGACCCACCAGGCCTAGGGGAAATTAGAGCCTCTTTACCACAGATGCCCGTATGGTTGCCCTAGAGCCTGGTCACCCGATGGCTCGTCAAGAGGATGGTCAGCCAGACGATCGTATTCCTCCCAGGGCACGTTCAGTCCCTGTGTCTTCTAGTATTCTGTACAGATCCGTCTGTTTTACGTCCCGACTGGTGGCACCAGACAGTTGTCTGCGTCTTCAACATATGGCCACTGTCTGGACTTCTCGACACCTTTTCCCTCTGTGAACAGCGCGAGGGTAGAGCATTACCTACACCTACACCCCTCCCCCTTCATCCACCGCGCCGCGGTGACCGCGGACGGCTGGCACTGCCAGCGGCAGGGCTGGGTCGCGGTCCTCAAGTTGCAACCCGAGGCTCGATTGACTCGAGTAAAGCCTTACTCGACGCCCACGGCAAGTGTATATCAAGGGCAACGAGGCTGCCTGCCTCCGGTGGTGGTGCCCGCCGCCCGCCGACCGGCACCGCCACCGGCGACTTCGTGTCCAACACGCTCAGTCTCCGATTTGACGTCGACAGCGCAAGACCCGCCTCCAGCCAGTCTGGCCAGACTCTCGACTACGATGTCGCTCTCCCCCAAGCAAGCGCTCCTGACGACGCCGTCGCCCAAGCAGGTGGTGGCCACGCCCGTGGACACTGATGCCGCCGCCGAGTACAAGGCGCACGGCGCGCTCCACGACGAGGACGCCGACAACTCGACGTTCCTCGGCCAGAACAAGGAGACCGTGAACCGCGGCCTCAAGGTGCTCGGCCTCGTGCTGCTCGTGGCGTACTCGCTCGCGGCGTTCATCCTCGACTTCAGCCGTGCTAAGGCGCTGTTCGTCATCGAGCTTGTCGTCATCATTGTGCTTGGCGCGTTGTACGTAATCCGCTCGAACCAGGAATCGTGGGACAATGCGAAAAAGTCGGTGGAGACCAAGGGCAAGGCGATGTGGGAGCAGAAGTCGATGCGCCTGTTGGCGTACGCTGCTGCGACCGTCTTTGTTGTCGCTTTCAGCGTTGCGTTCTGCTACGACGAGCCGCAGCGCTTCGTGTCGGCTGCTGGCCTGGCGGTGATGATCTTCCTGTGCTGGCTGTTCTCGTGGCACCGTAGCCAGGTCAAGTGGCGTCCGGTCGTGTGGGGTTTCCTCCTCCAGTACGTCTTCGCCCTTGTGATTCTCCGTACGTCGTGGGGTCTTTCGGCCTTCGAGTTCCTCGGCGACCAGACCAAGTACCTCCTTGACTACACGACCGCTGGTTCGAGCTTCGTGTTCAGCTACCTCACCACCGGCAACACGGACCTCGGCCTGTTCGGCGTGTTTGCGTTCTCGGTGCTCCCGACCGTGATCTTCTTCTCCGCGCTCGTGTCGATTCTCTACCACATTGGTGCCCTCCAAGTTATCATTAAGGTGCTCGGCTCGGGCATGGCGTACATCATGGGTACCTCGGCGTCCGAGTCGCTCAACGCCGCTGGCAACATCTTTGTTGGTCAGACGGAGGCTCCGCTCCTCATTCGCCCGTTCCTTCAGGGTATGACCAAGTCGGAGATCCACGCTGTGATGACGGGTGGTTTCGCCACGATCGCTGGCGGTGTGATGGCTGCGTACATTGGCATGGGTATCCCGGCGTCGCACCTCCTCGCCGCGTCGGTGATGTCGGCCCCCGCTGCGCTCGCCATTTCGAAGCTCGTGTACCCGGAGACCGATGAGTCGCCGACTGCCGCTGGCACGGACTACGAGATTCCGAAGGGCGATGAGACGAACCTTATTGAGGCTGCCTCGAACGGCGCGTCGATTGCCGTTGAGCTCGCGCTCAACATCGCGGGTATGCTTATTGCATTCCTTGCCCTTATTGCGATGCTTGACGCCTGGGTTGCCTACTTCGGTTCGCTCATTGGCTGGGAGACGTCGTTCCGCGACCTGTGTGGCTACCTCTTCTACCCGGTTGCGATCCTGATGGGTGTGGACACCGCCGACAGCCGTGCGGTTGGTGAGCTTATCGGCCTGAAGGTGTTCGCGAACGAGTTCGTGGCGTACGAGCAGCTCACCCGTGAGGTCGGTCTCTCGGAGCGCAGCCGCATCATCGCCACCTACGCGCTTTGCGGTTTCTCGAACTTTGGCTCGATCGGTATCCAGCTTGGTGGCCTTGGCCCGCTCGCGCCGTCCCGCAAGAAGGACATGGCGCAGGTCGTGTTCAGCGCCATGATTTCGGGCAACATTGCCTGCTTCATGACCGCGTGCATTGCCGGCCTCCTCTACTAAGTGAAGACAAGAGTTAGTGCTGCATAGTGTGTTGCGACTGTCTCGCGTACGAGGAACTGGACGAGGCGCGTTCGTAGCGCCTCATCCTTGAACCATGAATAGAAACAATTGTACGTTTGATTCTCTGCGCCGTTCATATTCCTCCAGGTCCCGAGACCTGCGTGAGCACCTCACAATCGCGGCCTACGTGTTGATATCTCAGCCTGCCACCCAATCGGAGGCTCCGATGCCTTGACGATGAGCTCGCTCCAACGGGAGCGCCTCGTGAAAGAACCCACACAAAACATTGTGGCACATGATCTCGTGCTTCCACGGAGCTGGCGGGCTCCTCTGGAGGCCACAAGGCTCTCCGAGCGAACCCGGTGATCCTGAGAGATTGAGATTCTCACTTTCTCAATTTGAGATCTCAATCCCACGGATGGATCCACTGCACTGTCCTCCCCAATCGAGCACTCCCCATTCGACCACGAGAGAAATACAAATGTACACCAAATCCGACAAATATACAGACGGCGTTTCATCCCTCCCCTTGCGATAATGACAAGGATTAGGGTTTATACTTGCCCCCTTGGCTCTAGGATGAGCCCTTCCGGCGCGGCTTTAGGGTGGACGAGCTCGCTTGGCTCTAGGATGAACCATCTAGCTTGGCTCCGCAGGCCGCAGGCCGAGGACTAGGGTCAACACCCGTCGCCTTTAAGGTCAAAGGGTTTAGAGCTGGGCACTATTTGATGTCAACCAGCCTGTGACGAGGCAATTTCTGCATTTTTCGATTGGTTTCTGCATCTTTGCGAATGTTTTCTGTATTTCGAAGCTCCTGTCTTCGACCACCCTGACAACATGACGTTTTCGTGCCGTGGCGTCTATTTTTTGTTCCCGCGCGTCTCATCTCCCTCCCCCTTTTTGGGCACCGCCCCAAGCGCCTCATCTGTCCGATCTCGCGCCGCCACCTGGGCGGTAACGCCCGCGTGTGGTGCCTCCAGGATCGAGTTTCTCAGGTCGTTTAGACCCGCGCCAGCGGATCAGCGCTGCGGGAGTTGACCGACCCCTCCCCGCCCCGCCCCGCCTCAGTCCAGGAGCGTCAACAAGCCCCACCAACTGCGCTGGTTACCGCACCACCAGCCATCACTCTCCTCCTCTCCTCCTTTCCTTTTTCCCGCTTTCGTTCTCCGCTCCGCTTTCGTTCTCCGCTCCGCTCCGCCCGACTCCTCATTTTCGAATTGGCGTCAGCGTCCTCACTTCCAGTTCGACCCCCCAAGTCCCCAGGCCCGAGCATGGTCGCGCTCCGCGTTGCCGCCGCTGGGGCGGCGCTCGCGGCCGTCGCGCGCGCCACGGACCCGCAGAGCATCTACCCGGCGTGCCCCATCAACTCGGCGGGCACGCGCGCGTTCTGCTGCGACTTTGGCGGCGACAAGGCCGTGTACACGTCGTTCCAGCGCCCCACGGGCGGCGACTACGGCAAGTTCTACGAGGAAGGCTGGGCCAAGGCGCGGCAGATCAACTGGGTCGCGAAGGGCGAGGTCTCCATGTACAAGCCCGACGCGCCCGAGTTCGAGTTCGGCAACAAGGACAAGACCTGCCGCCTCGTCTCGGTCGCGCAGAAGGGCAAGCTCGCATTCACGGAGATGCAGTGCACGTTCGCGCCGGGCAGCGGCGACAAGCGCTTCGTGCAGAACACGTCGCTCGTGAGCGCCGACGACTTTGACGACTCGATCTACCTCACGACCAAGGCCAACCCGCGCAACAACAACGCATCGTTCCCGCTCGGCGCCGTCTGCGAGCCGATCACGTCGGATGCGCAGCGCGCCAACTGCACGGGCGGTGGCTTCGCCGACAAGTTCTACTACAACTCGGGCAAGGAGACCGAGCTCGTGGTGCTCTACGTGCTCTACGCCGTGTTCTTCGGGCTGCTGCTGCTTTGGACGCTCGGCCGCTGCCTCGTGGGCTCGGGCGCCGCGGCGTCGCCGGTGGTGACCGAGAGATCGCTGGAGGAAGGCTCCAAGAAGCTCCTGGAGAACCGCGGCGGCCCTGTCACCCCGGGCCTCAAGGGCACGGGTGTCTCGGTGGCGATGCGCGAGACCGAGGTGCGCCTCCGCAACAGCGTCGAGGACGTCACCCAGACCGGCTACGTGAGCTCAGCGATCGGCATGGCAATTCTCATCTACCTGGTGTTGCTCACGCTCCTGATGCAGGTGCTCGTGATCATCCTGATCCTCGACAACCAGTACCACTTTGCCAACGCCAAGTACGCCAACCTGTTTGACCCCAACAACATCCTGATCAAGGTCTTCATCGCAATGTGGGTGATCTGCTCGCTCTGGCTCGGATTCATCGTGCTCTACGAGCAGAAGATCCAGAACTTCTTCCGCACGCCGGCGCCGCTCTCGCGCGCTACGCGCGTCCGTCTGTTCAAGCCGGAGATCACGGAGACGCTTCTTGCGGACCGCACGGGCGTCTCGCAGTTTGTCCAGCGTATTGAGAAGTTCATCTTCCCGCACCACCAGGACGGTGTCGAGCAGACCGTGCCGGTGCACACGACCGCCGAGGGTGTGCGCTACATCGAGTTCCAGCACTTGCGCTACACGTTCGACGAGGAGGAGAACCGCTTCATTCCTGGCTCGGTCGTGCTCCCGGACACGCTTGACCAGATTGTCGCCGAGGCGACGGGCCTTACGGATGTCGAGCACCAACGCCGCCTGGACATTGTCGGCCGCAACGCCATCTCGCTGGAGATGCCGTCGTGGCTGCGCTCGATTGTCGACGAGTTCTTCGCCGTCTTCTACGTGTACCAGCTCATGGTGTACTACGTGTGGTACTACACTGACTACAAGTGGGTCGCCGCGCTCAACTTGGTCGTCATTGTGCTTTCTGCCGCCGTCAACATCTACACCAAGCGCAGCATGCTCTCGTCCATTGTGACCATGACGCGTTACCAGACGGACGTCGAGGTGTTCCGCAACGAGCAGTGGAAGACGGTCGTGTCGGGTGACCTCGTGCCTGGCGACCTTGTCCGCATCTCGGAGAACTGGGAATTGCCGTGCGATCTCGTGATCGTCAAGGGCTCGACCATTTGTGACGAGTCGATGCTTACGGGCGAGTCGATGCCTGTCCAGAAGTTCCCCGTGCCGGTGGATAGCAAGGCCATGTACGTGGCCGAGGGTGCTGGCAAGAAGCACACGCTGTTCTCGGGTACCAAGACGATCGCGTCTGGCCGTAACGAGGAGTTACTCGCTGTGGTCCAGTCAACGGGTGCCCACACCAACCGTGGTCAGCTTGTGCAGTCGATCCTGTACCCGGCGCCGATGAAGTTCAAGTACGACGAGCACCTCAAGGCGGTGGTCGGCTTCCTGTTCTTCTTTGCCTTCCTTGCTGCGTACCTCGCTATGAAGTTCCTCATCTCGAACGCTGGTGTCGCCAACTACTACTTCTCGTTCGTGTACGGTATGTTCATGTTCTCGGCTGTGCTTAACCCACTGCTCCCGGTCGTCATCACCGTTGGCCAGGTCAATGCCGCACGCCGTTTGTTGCGCAAGGATATCTTCTGCTTGAACCCGCACCGCATTGTCCTTGCTGGCAAGGTTCGTGTCTTCTGCTTCGATAAGACCGGCACAATCACGAAGCAGGGTCTCGACTACCGTGGTGTCGTCCCGGTGGCCAACGGCGCCTTCCTCGCTGAAGAGCTCGACTCGACGTCGTCGTCGCTTACGCCTCTTGTGAAGTACGCTCTCGCCTCGTGCCACGCCGTTGGCACGATGAACGGTACGCTTGTGGGAAACGAGGTTGAGGTCAAGATGTTCCAGAGCACCAAGTGGACCTTGATTGAGTCGGAGGGCTCCATGCCTGTTGTGAAGTCGGAGGATGGCGCTGAAGTTCTTGAGGTCGTCAAGCGCTTCGAGTTTGACCACCACCGCATGTCGATGTCGGTCATCATGAAGCACCAGGAGACTGGCAAGCTCTACGTGTTCTGCAAGGGGTCGTACGAGAAGATGCAGTCGGTGTCGACCCCGTCGTCAGTCCCGGCCAACTACGAGGAGTACGCCGACAACCTTGCCAAGGACGGCTGCTACGTGCTCGGCGTTGCCTTCAAGGAGGTTAACGAGATGTCTGTGGAGCAGATGCAGGCGTTCCTTGCGGACCGCGACGCCGTCGAGGCCGACCTTTCGCTTCTTGGTCTCATTACCTTCCGCAACGAGCTCAAGGAGGACTCGCGTGACGCGATTCTCAAGCTCAAGGCTGGTGATGTTCGCGCGGTCATGATCACGGGCGACAACGCCATGACGGGTTGCTACATTGCGCGCGCCAGCGGCATGGTGGATGCCTCCGCCCGTGTCGTTCTTGGCGATATCGTGGACTCGGTGCTCGTGTGGAAGGACGTTGACACGCAGGAGGTGTTCGCGCACGACCAGATCTCGTTCCTCGCGGATGAGGCCGAGCTCGCGGTCACTGGCAAGGCGTTCGACCACCTGGTGAAGATTGGTGAGATCGAGTCGCTCCTCCTCAAGATCCGCATCTTCAGCCGCATGACCCCTGCGGGCAAGGTTGACTGTGTCAAGCTTCACATGGCGTCGGGCGCTGTCACGGGTATGTGCGGTGATGGTGGCAACGACTGTGGTGCCCTGCGTATTGCCCACGTCGGTATCGCGCTCAGCGAGGCCGAGGCTTCGGTGGTGTCGCCGTTCACGAGCAAGACCAAGTCGCTCGAATCAGTGGTGGACGTGATCATTGAGGGCCGCGGCGCGCTCGCGACCTCTTTCGGTTCGGTCAAGTACCTGCTCATGTACGGGCTCATCGGTATCGGCTGCCGTTTCGTCATGTACTACAACGGCGTCTTCATCTCGCAGTTCGGCTTCATGTACCTGGACGGCGCCATCATGGTCGGCCTCTCGTACGCGATCACGCGCGCCAAGCCGCTCAAGGCACTCGGCACGCAGCGCCCGACGTCGTCGCTCGTGGGCCCCACGACGCTCATTTCGCTGGTCGGCTCGGAGGTCATCCACGCGATCTTTCTCTACTGCGGCATCCACTACGTCATGACGCGCCCGTGGTACTGCCCCTTCCAGTCGGCGGATGTCAACCTCGTGCAGTGGTGGCTACTCCAGGACTCGAACCTTGGCACGTCGCTGTGGATCCTCATCTGCTTCCAGCAGATGTCCACGGGCCTCACCATGTCGATCGGCTCGCGCTTCCGCCAGGCGTTCTGGAAGAACAAGTTCCTCATGGTCTACTACGCGATCCTCTTCGTGCTGCTCGCGGTCATGTTCCTCGGCCCGCCCACGCGCCTCTCGGACCAGTTCCGCGTGGCCAGCAGCACCAACGTCGTCGGCCTGCCGGACATCCCGCTCCCAACCTCGTTCCGCTGGGAGATCTTCGCGATTGGCGTCGGCAACACGATCGCCGTCATGCTCTTCGAGAAGGTCATCGTCCAGGGCAAGGTGCGCGACTACTTCCGCGCCAAGTACCACAAGGACGTGGTCCAGTTCAGGTTGTAAGCTGCCTTCTGTGAAGGCACTTTCGCTTGTATGGGGTTCAGCTTCGAAGGATGCCGATGGTAGTCACCTGTGTGCGTGTGACGGCCCCCGCTATAGCTGCACGACATTAATAAATGCATCTATCTCCATTCCTCTAGATCTCCCTTGCTCGACATCAGGTTATGATTCCATGTCAGGCCTCTTTCGGTGACGAAGTGGATTGCGGAGCGAAGGAAACCGAGCGTAATGACGTCGACCATCAGATCGTATCGGGGCAGGCTGTTCATGTTGCATGCTTCTATGCTAATGCTATCTGCTCAGACTGGTAACACCGGCAACATGCTCTTCCACGTCCTGAATCAACGCATTATAAAGTGAGTATCTCGCGCATTTCTCATCGAGAGCGAAACTTAGGCTTGCGCTTACCTGCATCAACTTGGATCGGTCGAACTCGTAGCGGAACGGATACGCGAGCTTGTTGAGCAGGAGAAGCTCATCGCGCAGCTCCCCAACGGTCCAACCAGCCGTTTTCTTAACGAGATCCTCAAGGGCTTTTGTCATTCGCGCCTGTTTGTGAGCAGTAAAGGTCAGTGCCGAGTATACGACCAGCGTAATGGGAAATAACGGAGCGTACCTGGTCGTAGATGAACTCTTGCACTTGCTCAGTCTCTTCCTCCACAGCGGTTTCGATGATTGTTTCACTTTCCGCCGTGTCAAGTGATGGATGCGCATCTGCACTATCCTTGGCGTTACTGTCGCTGGCCATCACCGACCCTGCGTCCTCAGTCGTTGCGTCCTTTTCATTCGGCAAAACGCTGCTGTCTGCGTCGGTCTCCCCAAAGACGGTCTCGGTAGGTAACTCTTCCGCATAGCGTTTGCCGAAACACTTGACGGAGAGAGTGCGGTCCTTATTTATGTACTCGAGTACTTGATCAATTCCTTCCAGAATGATTTTCGTCGAGTCATCCCCCGTCGAATCAGGCATAAAACTGATGGAGACCAATGCTGTCCCGTCCTCCGTGACATCCATAATCTCCTCTCGCTTCCAGCCTTCGTCAACGAGAATGGGCCAGACTAGGTTGTCAAAGAACTCAGCTTGAATCTCACTCTTCGTCTTCACACGTTCTTTATGGGCCGTGGAGAGAGCTTTGCCAGGTGATGAAGAAACCGCGTTGCTCCTCTGGGTTTTGATGGATTCCTTGACTGCTTCGTCTGTGAAGTTGCGAACAAACATAGGCTCGACGTTCTTCTCGCTACCTCCGAGAATATACTTCACGAAGTACGTGCCGTCCTCATTGCGCCGATGAACCTTTCCGACTCCTCCCAACTTGTTCATACCCGGAAACGTACGAGCGAGAACGAAGACGTTATCGCCTTCTTCAAATACCTGGTTTTCAATAGAGGAGTTCGGGTCTGAACCCTCCACGCTGTTCACGCTTTCAGCGATACTATCCGTGGCTGTTGGTGGTTCGGGGTCTGAACCAGACGACCGAGGACTAGATTGAAACCATTGAGGCGCTGCAGTCTCGTCACCACCACCTTGCACTTTTGAGACTGAATCTCGGTCCTTGTGATCAACTCGGGCTTTTGACGGTAGAGCGTCTTTTGTTGTTGTCTCCGGGGCATGGATTCCTCGCAAACGGTCGCTAACACGCGACGGTGGCTTGACAGCGGTGGATGCTGTTTGCTTGTGCTTAGAGTTCGTACTATCCGGCACTTCGCTGTACAACGCTGGATTCGTGTGAAGTCGCTTGGTGATCTCTCGGCATTTCGCAAAAAGATCATACCCCTGATGCTTGCGGAAGCGATGGGCGAACGATAGGATGTTGTCCTTCATCGTACCTGCTGCCTGGGCAATGTGTCGTGTTGCACTGCGTTTTGGGTTGAACATGTTCGCATTACGCACGATCAGCTGGATGTCGTCGAGAAATTGTTCGAAGCACGTGTAGTCACCGTCGTTCAGCCGCTCTCGCATTGTGCTCAAGTCCATTGGGTTCTTGATGATCAGGTAGTAGTCTGGTACAGCTTCGGGGTCGACTGGGTGATGAAACGGGGAGTACGTACGCTGCCCGGCACAATAGTCGAGCACCTGACCGAGGAAAATGCGCAGCTCGCGGAGACAGTGGAGATCATGCTCTCGAATTCGCTCTAGCTCGGCCAAGGTAGGCTCACGCTTTGACTTCTTCACAATCGGTGCGAGAGGAAGAACCTCCAACTTCTCATCACCACGTCGCCTCTTTTTGCGCGGTAGCGGAGTCGCCCCGATGGCAGCGAAAGCTTGACCGAAATGAATTCTTCGGCTTTCCTCAGCAACACTCGCCAACTGCCAGATGATGGAGGATCGCTGGACAGTCCGATCATGATTGAACAGGTCGAGAAGCGACTTAGATAAATCGTTCAACCCTGTGCTCGATGTCGTTGCCAAGAAGAGGACTGGTAGGTTTGCCTTGATTTGCATGTTCATCAGCATCATCTTGAGGGCGATGTGCATTGACTCCGGAGTATTCTCCCACCATAGGTCGATTTGAGGGAGGTAGATCACACACGGCAGGCATTTTTGAGCTTCATTGAGTCGGTGGATGAGGGCTTCTTCTGCGCTGTGCGTGTTCACGTCTGCAACGAGAGAGGGATAGTCAAGCGAAAAGTGTGTCAAACCTTCCATAGCGTGAAGCAAAGCCGCTGCGATGTACTCTTGCCCCATACCCGAGCTCCCAGTAACGAGAACACGAGGGAATCCAACGAGCTGGGGAAGCGAGTACATCTGTCTGGCTTTTCGTTGCTGTGCCTTGCTTCGTTTTGCTTCCAGCAACACCTCCATCTTCTCCGAGTCCTCACATTCAGGGCAAAACCAATCTGCACTCTGCGAAGTTGGCCGGCTATGATCGCTGGGTAGGCAGCTTGCGTGGAATGCCCCCGGGCAGGCGTCACAACATATCAGTTCACCTTCATCACCGTGGCACACATCGCAGTCGTCGCGATTCATCACGGCGTAGATGTCATCATCTTCGTTATCGTCGTCATCTTCGTCACCAGCACGTAAAGATGGAACAGCTCCTCCTCTGCCACCGTCGGACTTGTACAGAGCATCGATAGCCTGAAGTTCGAGAGGGAAGAGGGGGAACCGGTCCGCAATTGCCCGAAGAATAGCTTCTAATGGATCTTCAAGCATCGCTTTCACACCTTTCGGTAATGGGGCTGCAAACGAACTGACCGTGCGGTGCGAAGCAGGGGTGATTTTCTTCATAGCCTTCGTAAAATCACCACGAGACACGATGATCTTCTCCAACTGAATTAGCAACTTGTCTTGGCTCCCGTACACTTGTGGATACACACGTCGAAGTGAACATAAAGCTGTCTCTGCGCACAGCGCCTTCAGATCAGCTCCGCAATATCCGACTGTTCGTTGCGCAATTTCTTGAACGAAAGCTTCTGATAACGGTGGGTTCCATTTCTTCGTGTGGATCTCCACCATTTTCTTTCGCTCAGCGACGTTAGGTAGCTTGAACCCAAGTTCCCGATCGAACCGACCAGGACGACGAAGTGCTGGATCAATCGCATCGAGACGGTTTGTCGCACCAATAACGACCACTCGACCTCGTGAGTCCATACCATCCATAAGCGCAAGCAGTGTTGAAACGATGGAAGCGTGAATCTGGTCTTGTTTGGCACTTCGAACTGGTGCCAGACCGTCGATTTCGTCAAAGAAGATGATCGAAGGTTGATTTCGCTTCGCTTCTTCGAACAAGAGTCGCAACTGCCGTTCGGCTTCACCCACCCACTTGCTCAGACAGTCTGCACCTTTGCGCATGTAGAAAGTGACGTGGCGAGGTTTCTTGTCGAGTACTTCGCTCGCGTCAAGCGATATCTTCGTTGCTGGTGAATCATCTTCAATCGAACAAGAATTTGCAAGTGCTCGCGCAAGCAACGTCTTGCCCGTACCTGGAGGCCCATAGAATAGGACACCAGATGGAGGTGCAATGTTGTACTTCTCGTAGAATTCAGGATATAACAATGGTAGCATCACCATTTCCTTCAGTGCCTCGATGTGCTTCTCCAGTCCACCCACGCTGTCCCAGGTAATACTTCTGTCCACTTCGACAGGTGAGATATCAGCACGGTGCTTGTGTTCAGTGTGTCCCGTTCCCTTCCGTCTGCTACCTCCAGCTCGCATGCCTCCTTGATCGGAATCATAGTACTTGAACATGTCATCGGACGAGCTCGATGAAGACGAGGACGATAAGCGTCTCCTCCTGTCGCTTCTCCGCTTCCGGTTGCGTTTGACCGATCGACGCTCTGAAGGTGCGAATGAGGAACCAGCTGCCCGTTGGGAACCACGATGCGTCTGTCGTTTTGCGAAATCAGCGTACGCCGAGAGAGAAGGATCCTTTGCGAGCGTTGTCTCCGAGCGTTGCACCTTTGATCGATCACGTAGCGAGTATCGAGGCGCATTATCGTCTGCAGCAAATGCAGCCGCAATTGCTTGATCTCGTTGCAACTGTTCACGTGCTCGTCTGCGCCGATCTCGTTCATGGTCCCGACCACGCCGATCATTCCTCGCGCGACGGGATGAGCGACTAGATTGAGTAGACATGTGTTCTTCCTCCTGATCGTGTGGATCGGATTGACTTCGTTGACGCAGATAATAGCGCCTACCGTCCTTTCCTGGCGAATCTTCTTGTTGATGGTCGTCATCATCTTCGTCCTCCTCAAGGTGGGCCTCAGATTTTACACGGCGCTTATCCGTTGGATCACGGGATCGCCTCCGACTGTTAATCTTGCTGCCATTTCTTTCATCAGTGTTCGAGCGAACGGGCGACAGCGATTCCTTTGCATCACGCTGGCGCAAAGCATAGCGAGTCGACCGTGTGTGACGTGGAGTATTCTCAAGAGCCTCAACGGCTGCCACAGCAGCAGCAGCCTCAGCAGCCTCCGCACGCTCTTGTTCTTCGAAGCGCCGCTGGATGAGCTCGATGTCCGACTCATCCGTTGCATAATCCAGTTCGTCGACCTCATCACCGACCTCATCATCCTCGTCATCATCCAGCCGGCGACGCTTCGAATGAGCGCGGGACGATCGCCGAGATGAACCACTAGCCGAAGACTTCTTGCTGCGATCTCGTCGTTCCCGGCGGCGCGACTCCCGCGGAGGTTGTGCACCCGCGAACCCGCGCATGGGTTGGAAGACTTCATCGTACATGTTCTGATCGAATCGCGTCGGTTTCTTCACCGACCCACGCTCGCGGAACGAATATCTCGACCGATGTTCAGTCTCTTCTTCTTCCTCCTCCTCCTCCTGCTCGTCCTGCTCGTCGTCCTCGTCTTCGTCGCGGTCATGCGCATCCTCCTCCTGATCCACTGTGTCGTTGTCATCCTCCTCGTCGTCGTCGTCGATCTCCTCCTCGTCCTCCTCGGCCTCGATCTCTTCATCGCTGCTACCGCGCGTAATCAGCCGCATCGGCCGCACGCGCTGGCTGCGGCGGCGCGAGGACGCGCGACGCGGGTCCTGCGGCGACGATTCGTCCGTATCCGCGTGCTTCTCCTCCTCCGCTTCGCGCATTCGGTCCTATCCCCATCCATCCCTCGCCGTCAGCACCAGTTCCAGACCACATAGCGCAATAGAAACGAACCTGGTAGCGCTCGGAGATCCGCGACGACGCGCGCAGGCGCGACCGCGGCCGCACGGACGCGCTCGGCGACGGCGTCTCTGCGACTAACGCACAAGAAAAAAACGAAGAAAAGAAGAAAAAAAAGTCAGCACGACATAGAGCAGCTTCGCCTGCGTCTGAAGAGCACGCACCGCTGCCGACGTCCTCCAGAATGCTCATGCCGCGCGGGTTCGCGCGCGCGAGGTTTCCCTTTGCCGCCCTCCGGTCTTTCCCTGCTCCCCGTTGGCGCTGATGTTTCCCACCAACGACGAAGGCAAAAAATTGCCCGCCAAAAACAACCAACAGACCCACGGGTTTGGATCGACCCACGGGTTGGTTTTGGGAAGAAACCCGTTTAAGGTCAATATTGTGGAAAATTAGGATAGTGAGAAGGAATTTTGGATATTGCGACTGGCGGTTGTGAGGTTTCCGGACGAGCGTCGAATCTAGTGAGTACGTTTCTTGGTGCGGTGTTGATTGTGAGTAGACACCAGGTCGCTTGACACAACAAGCGGGAGTCCATGCGTATGGAGCATGGCGACGCGTCTTTGTGATATCACGCTCGTCGCATACTACGAGAGGCGTAGATGCCTAGACTTCCGGGGGCGTGACAGCGACCTGAAATACATACTCTCAGTGCGCGAGGGGGGTCTGATGCAATCGAAATTGATTGGGCTCGCTTATGAGCTGTGTGGGCGTGATTGCCTCCTCCGCCAGCCGAGCCTGCGCTCACTCCTGAGCGAGACTTCGAGTGCAACAGCCATCGAACGATGTGTAGCCATGTCAAAACTCGCTAATTCAGTACTGTCTCGACAATGCCAACCCAGACACGGTGGCGCAGTGTTTTTGGGTGTTTGGGTGGTGGTCGTTTGGTCTCCCCACCCATGTGCGTGGTCGGGCGAATGGCGCCATCCATCATCCGTCCCGTCGTTCCTCGGTCCGCATGAGCTCGACGCGCCGCTCGCGCGCCTCGGCGAACCCGCTGCAGCCGACCAAGGCGCGACCGGCGGTCCGGCGCGCTGGTTCCGGCGGCCTCGCGAGCTCCAGCGGCCGCTCGGCTGGTGCGAACGGCGTCGGCGCCGGTCCGAGCGCCGCCTCGCCAGACGACGAGAATGCCGCGCCGCGCGCGTCCAAGCTGCGCGCGAACCGCGAGCGCCGCCGCCGCGAGCTCTCGATGGACGAAGACGACCTCGACAACAAGTTCAGCAACCTGTCGGTGTCGGCGCCATCGTTCACGCCCATGGCCATGCGCGCGTCGGGCGCGGCGTCGCCGTCGTCGAGCGTCGCCGCGCCGACGGCGTCGTGGCTCGCCAAGGCCAAGCCGCCGCAGCGACGCGTCCCACCGGCGCATCAGCGTCAGCAACAACAACAGCAACAGAAGCTGCAACAGCAGAATCAGGCGCCGCAGGCAGGCTTGCAACAGCCAGCGACGCCAGTGCCGAAGGCCCCGACTCCGATGAGTCAGTGGTCGTCGTCCACAGCCGCGGCGGCTGCCAGCGGGAAGGCGCGCACACAAAAGGCTGCTACTCCGGAGCCACAGAGCCTGCTTGCCAGCGGTCGCGCGCCCGTGGCGAATGCAGCACCCGCAGCAGCTGCGTCTACCGGAGATCGTCGACCGCGACGACAGCGCATCGGTACGCTCGGGTTCGCCCGATCGGGAATGTCGATGAACCGACGCACCCCACAGACGTCACCAGCATCTCCCGCGACGGCCTCGACCACCAATAGCTCAAACTTCAACTCGAGCTTCCAGATGAACGCGTCCCAGTCATCGACAGCACCCGAGACGGCCCCGTCAGGAG
Organism: Pythium rhizo-oryzae; assembly: GCA_027475725.1. Taxonomy (NCBI): domain Eukaryota; phylum Oomycota; class Peronosporomycetes; order Pythiales; family Pythiaceae; genus Pythium; species Pythium rhizo-oryzae. Next base: position 9,091 of record JAMFLL010000158.1, on the reverse strand, counting down.
GCGCGCGCAAGCGCAGCGACAGCGTGGGCTCGGAAGGCGACTACTCGAGTGACGACGAAGTGTATCCAGATGCCGCCGCGCCAGCGGGCATTCAGGCGCCCAGCGCCTTCCCCGAGCGTCTGATGCTGCTCAGTCAGCAGAAGAAAGTGCCCATGAGTGTCGTTAGCCGTGACGCTGTGATCGACACGGTGTTCTCGGCGCTGTTCGCGAAGAAGGAGAAGGCACGCAGCGACGGCGCCCGACGATTCAGCGCGTTTGGCGACGATACCTCGGGAACTGAGACGGACGAGCCTAACGAGGATTTTGTCAAGCGCGGGCTCGCTGCGTCGCTTTTTAAGGACAGTCTCAGCGGCATGACGCTTCAGTTTGAGCGTCGCCGCGGCGGAATGACTGACCAAGAGGCCGTCGAGCGGTTTATCACGCCGTCGTTCATCCACACACTCGTGAACGACATGCGGTTCGAGGACTTTCGCACTGCGAGCGCACGCATCGACATTGTGCGCGCGATCCACAAGAGTTGCCCAACCAAGCGCATCCACATCGCTCGCGCGCTCGCCGACGCCACGACCCAGCGGCTCCAGTACGTGCAAGCGCTGCTCGCGACCGCCCAAGAACTGGAGATTGAGAAGCAGCGTGTCATGGTCAAGCACGCCAACGACCACAGCCACGGCTTTACGGACTTGTTGCGGTACGTGATCGAACACGTTGGCGAGAGCCTCAACGGCATCACCGGCGAATCGGCCGACACGACACTCATTAGTCAGCAAGAAGTGGACGAGATCGTGCGCAACTGTCTGGCTGCGCTCGTGTCGCTGTGGAAGACCCACTGGTTCGACCCGGCTGGCTCCGATGACGAAGAACTGATCAGCTGTGCCGGCCAGTTTGTCGCGTACATCCCCCGCGTCGCGGTGGACTTGCTGCAACGCCTGCTTCGCTACTGGCCGTCGCGATTCCCGGCCATGGAAGTAATTGCGATCCGCATGGTCGCGCGTGTCGTCATGACAAGCCCGCCGCTCCACACTCTGGAGGACGTGCCGCGACTGCCGCTCAAGCTGTTTTCCCGGCTCGCCAAGTGCGTGCGCAGTCCGCATACGCAGGTGGCGCAAGAGGCGCTGGCGTTCACCGGCTGCCAGTTCGCGATGGTGCACTTTTTGGGCCAGTACGACGAGATCTATCACGTCGTGAGCGAGGCCTTCCACCACAATGCCCGCACCCACTGGAACGAAGTCATCCGCACGACCTCGGAAGGCCACTTTGACCGAGCACTGGACTACGCGCCCTGAGTCGGGACCACAGAAACGAGTCAGAAAGTACACAGACGAACCCCAATGAGACTCCTATGAGAGGAAGGGAGACATGCCAGCAGATCGGATGCGAGAAGGGATGGCAGGGGGCAAGAAGAGCGCCAGGTGGTCGTTTGGACGGTGCCTGGGTCAGTCGAATGCGCCCTCGCCCATAGAAATCACGAGATAGATGTTAGCTAAACTGAACAGAACCCCATTGAGACTACCCCAAAAGGCGATGCTGATGCCATTGGAGTCGACCTCCCTGCCGCTCACCCGTCGCTGTGTGGTGGGCTGCTCCAATGCCATCCCGTCAATCGTCCATGACACACTAACTCATTCCCAAAACATGATTTACTGTCCAATTCACCATTAGGGGTGTGGCAACGCCACTTTGGACCTCTTCACCTCGTCCATGGGGAGCACTTCAGCACCCATCGCATCTAGCGACCAACGACGATGCATGCGCGCAAGCCTTCGCGCGTGCGCGTCGCGGGCGCGTCGGCGGCGTCTCCGGCGCTGAACGCGCGTCTGCTGCGCCGCCTGTCGCTCGCGTTCGCCGCGGGCGCGCTGCTCTTCGTGCTCTTCCGCTTCTACGAGTCGCGGCAGCCAGTCGTGAGCGTGCTGCACGCGCGCACGCCGGAGCTGCCGCGCGCGGGCGGCGCGGCACCGTCCACGGACGCGCGTCCACTGAGTGGGAGCCAGCTGCACGTGACCGAGACGACGCGCACGTTCCCGCAGTACGGCAACAGCGAGCGCGGCATCCACTACCAGCTCGAGAATACGGAGGTGCTGGCACGCCGCGACGCGCGCGAGAACGCGCTCCTTGTGGTCGTCGTGCTGAACGACCACTCGTCCTGGGGCACGGACCGCTCGGCCGCCGACTTCTTCAAACTCCTCGCGGCGTTCACGCACCCGAAGCACCAGACGTCACTCACGATGCTCACGTCCAGCGAAGACGAGTTCCGCGTGCTCCAGAAGGAGATGCAGCAGCGCATCGGGGACGGGTACGCGCAGTTCTCGCTGCTCTTCCGGGACGACTTCAACATGGCCGCGCACGCGCTCACGCGCGACAACCGCCACAACGACGCGCTCCAGAACGAGCGCCGCCGCATGATTGCGCGGTACCGCAACTTTGCGCTGCTCTCGACGCTCACGCCCTGGCACGAGCACGTCGTGTGGCTCGACGCGGACGTCCACATCGTGCCGCCGACGCTCGCGGCCAAGATGATTGCGTCACAGCGTGACATCGTCGAGCCCATATGCCTCTACGGCGAGCCGCCCAACACTTACGAGTACGACCTCAACGCCTGGGTCGGCACGCGCAAGCGTCCCGGTAGCCTGCGCGGCCAGCGCAACGGCTTCGTGCCCGGGGATCTCCGGGTCAAACGCATGCACCAATTCCGCAAGTACCCGGACGAGTTTATCCCGCTCGACTCGGTCGGCGGCACAATGTTGTACGTGCGCGCAGAGGTGCATCGCCAAGGCGTGATCTTTCCGCACCACTACGTCGTCGGCGGACTATGGGACCTCGAGGGCTTTGACGGCATCGAGACCGAGGGCCTGTGCTACTCAGCCCACTTCCTAGGCTTCAAGTGCTGGGGCATGCCCCACGACCCCATCTATCACAAGAGAAACGCATAAGCGGTTTCCATCCACGATAAGAGAAGCACACCTCTCCATTTAGGGGCAATCAGGTACCAGTACGGTAGATATCAACAGACGAAATGCATCGCTGACGAGGATACCCCTGCACCGCTTATGTCTTCGCCTGCGAGAGGCATTGCAGTGACAGCGGCCACGCGATGGATCGCTGGACACGCCTCTAACTGTCTGAAAAACGTCGATAGCGTCGCGACGAGGAACTGCTCTCGCTCGTCGCTGATCCTACGATCTCCAACGGACGGGGCTGGGCCGACCGCCCCGTTTGCGCGCCCAACAGTATTCATCGCGAGCACTGTGAGAAGCTGCTGGAACTTCTCGAACGAGATCACGTCGGTGTGTGCGTGGCCGCTAATCCAATTGGTCGCCTCGTAGAACTGGTGGAGCATCGGCATGGGGAACTGCTGCGGCACGATGCAAAAGTCCAGCACAAACTGACTGAGCCCGCGGAAGGACAACATTTTGTGTTGCTTGCTGGGTTCTTGGCTCGAATAATATCGGTGCAACCGCTGGATGGGCTGACGGTTCTGCGAGAGCAGTCGCTGAAGCGCGTCTGACGCCGTGGCCTCCAGATCCAGCTCCTTGCACTCGCGGATGAGCGTGAGCAGCTTGCCGCCGAGTCGCACGGTAAGCGGTAGCACGAACGTCGTGAGGAACCACTCTTCGTCGTCGTCGATCTCGAACGGGTACTGCGGATCCTTCTCGCCTAGCTCCTCGGCGAGCGCCACCATGCGCTCGCGTACGATCTGCATGGCGGAGACAAAGCCTACGACACCAAGTTGGCTCTCGCTCGCGTTTCCAGAGGCCGCTGCCTGGCGATGCTGGAGACTGTGAGTGAGTGACGGATGAGACGTCGAGTGGGTGCCACCGCCGCTGCTGCTGTTGACCATGAACGATCCTCCAGAGTGCAGACCGTGGGTCTGTGACGACTCGAGCGCCTCCACGCGCGACGCCTGGGCAAAGATGAGGTCGACTACGTGGAGTTTGAGTGTTGGTACGGGACCAACAGCGCCATTGATAGTGCTGGTACCAAACGACGATGGGATGATGCCGGCGTCGCGGAGTACTGTGCGAAATTGGCTCTTGCTGAGCCCGCCGAGCTGTACGGGGTCTACGAGCGCGACGTAGTAGTGAAACAGGCAGTTGAAGAACCTCTTCTCGATCGACAGCTGCAGGTCGCGCACACCGTGGACGCGCAGGTAGGTCGTGAGGAAGATGTCGAGCGATGGCTCGCGCTGGCAAATGAGCTCCATCTTGTCCTCATCCTCGTTCGAGGACGACGCGGCCGAGCCCTTGATCTTGATCATCATCGACTGTTTCTTGCGGCGAATGAACGACGACCGCGGGAGCAACTGCTGGAGCTTGGCCTGCTCTTCTCGCTTACGGATGTCGTCGCGACGCCGCTGGATCTCGAGCTTGAACGCCTCCATCGCAGCCCGTTGGGCCTGCAGTTGGCGTTGCTTGTCGGCAGCGAGCGCCTTGGCGAGCGCCGCGCGTGAGGATTCGAGCTCGTCCCAGATCTTGGTCGCGTGCTGCGCGGCCTGCGCGGCCGACGCGCTCTGGAGCTGCTGAACCGCGTCGGGCTCTTCCCACTGGGATTGGCCTGTGCGCGTGTTCTTGTAGTAGATCGCCTTGCTGTTCGGGTCCTGCACGGCCGTCCACTCGGACGCCTTCCCCGTGACCACGCACACGGTTTGTCGCTTCTTCTTGACCCACACGTAGTCCCCGTTCTCGTCATCGTCGTACTGCTGCTGCTGTTGCAGCTGCTGTTGTTGGAGTTGCTGATCCTTGGCCTGGAGCAGCTCGAGGAGGCGCGGTGCGAAGCCCTCCGGGACTTCCCACTGGCACTTGCCCGAGAGATTATTGTAGTAAAAAGGTTGCGCACTCGCGCTATCCCAGCACTCGATCCAGCCGTCTTCGCTTAGTGGACCCCCGTCGGCGGAGCTGTTGTTGTTTTCTCCCGTCGCAGCGGCGTTTGCCGGCGCGAACCAGGCGTTGGTGCTCGTGAGGTCCTGCTCGGCCTTGGTCAGTAGCTCCACGCAGCGCTGATGGTTGTTCGCGGTCGCAAGGTCCTTTGGCGTCATGCACTTGGCGTTCTGGATGAACGGATCAGCGCCGTACCGCAGTAAGATCTCGAGTGAGGCGTTGCTGCCGTTGCAGGCCGCCGCGTGAATCGGCCGGTCCCCGCGCTGGTCTTCCTGCTCCAGCATCCACGAGCGCGTCTGGTGGTTCCACGCGCAGAGAAACTCGACACAGATTGAGCGGTCGCGCGCGCAGGCCACGAACAGTGGCGTGCGCCCCAGCTTGTCGCCTTGCTGGAGATCGTCGCCGTACGAGAGTAGCAGCTCGAGGCACTCGCGCGTCTTGGCGATGTGGGACGGCTTGAAACCCTTGGCGTTGCGGCCGTGCGGGTCGGCGCCGGCGTCCAGGAGCCGCTGCAGGCACTCGTGCCAGCCAAAAAAGCAGCACACGTGGACCGGCGTGTCGAGTTGTTTGTCCGCGAGGTCGCGCCACTCGGAGCGCCGGCGCAGCAGCAGCGCACAGCAGTCGATGCGGTTCGCGGCGCACGAGTAAAACAGCGGTGTGCGGCGCTTCTTGTCCAAGTAATATGGTCGTGATGGCGATGCCGGCCGCTCCATAGAAGCTGAGCCGTCATCTCCAGTTGGTGCCGCGATTTCCTCGGGTTTGGCGGGCGAGTCGTCCAACAGCGCAGTGAGGCACGCGACGTGACCCGAGTACGCAGCACAGTGGAGCGGCGGCATGTCTTTGTTCTCTAGGCACTTACTACAGGGGGCGCTGGCCGTGTCTGAGACGAGCGGGGCGAGCGCCACGCGGTTGTTGGGTTTTCCCGCAGTGGCGCTGTCGAGGTGCTTGGCGTCCAGCGAGCTCAAGTGCGAGTGCGACTCGATGCGGTACATCGCGCGGACCTGCGGCTCCGAGACCTCGTCCTCTGCGTGGGCTGCGAGCGGCACCGTCTTGGTCTTGGAGCCTCCGTGGCCACTGCCCTTGCGGTGCGCCGAGCGCGGGCGCGTCTTGGGGCCCTCCCCGTGGCGGCCACTTCGACGAGCGGTCGCCTCTGTTGTCTCTGCAGCAGCCGAAGTCGCCTTTGCGCGACCACTGTCGTCGCCGTAGACACTTCCGTCACTCTCGTCCTCGTCGTCGTCCTCGCCGTCGGCCACTTTGCCGTCGATGAGCTGGTCGCTGAAGAGCTGCTCAGTGGAGATGTCGTGCGAGAGCCGCATGGTCACGCGCTTGCGCGTCTTCGGGGAGATGGTCTTGGAAGGCTCGTCGGCCGCGGCCAGCAGCACCGTCTCTTGCGCATCGCTCGCGCCACCGCTGTCGATGTACACCTTGGCGGACGCGCGCTTGCCGACGTTCATCGTGGACGGAGCTGCTCACCAAGAGCTCAAGAGATCTGGCGTGTCGGTTCGCGTCCTTATTAGCCTGAGAGCCCCATCTCTGTATAACTAGTAGAGAGCACCTGACAGTGCTGCTAGGGCGAAGCCCTATCCCCTCCTGTGGGAATCACCAAACGCACCCGGTTTCCAGCTGAAATTCGACATTTGAACAAGTAATTTTCAAAATTTACATATGACAGTGAGTCTGATCTCGAGTGGTTCGTTATGCACTATTGCACGCGTCGATTCTGAACCTCACGTCGTGATATCTGGCTGATTGGAGGGGCGATGTGCACGATTGTTCATACACTGCGCTTCTGCAAACTACATCCGCGAGTTGCTCTTGTCTAGAATCTCGGTGTGAAAGTCCGATGCCTCGGGGTTAAGATGAGGCGTCACTTCCTAGTAGGCAATACAAGTAGCAATTCAGAGCTAAATGAAACTCTTCAATGTATACCGTATGGGTTTACAGCGTCTCTGCCCAGCGATTATACGCCGTAGCCTCCGATACCATTTGCGGAACCAATGCCAGGGCTGTCTGAGTGGTGCTTGCTATGAGTTTAGATATCCGTTCATCTTCATCATCGTCGATTTTTCGCTCGTCGGGTGTCTTTTCGAGCTGGGACTCCGTCATCGGGGCAGTGATGAAGACATCACTCCGGTTGCGAACACGAGAGAGCGCAACATACGCGAGAGCTGAGCTCTTGAGCCTAGTAGGATTGAGGACAACGGTGGCACAGGTTTGCCCTTGGCTCTTGTGTATGGTTGTAGCATATCCCAGTCGGAGGGGCAGAGCTGTTCGGGATAGACGATACGGGCTCTTCTTTCCGCTCATCAACGACGCAGATCGGTAGACGACCGGGACTACATTACTGACGTTGGATACAAACGAGGGACCCTTGTAGTCTTGCATTCTGACCAGCACGATCGGTTGTGGGCCGTGAGGATCGTGCACAATGTCGTACACTATACCTTCGGATCCGTTGCATAAGCCCAAGCGCTGCTCTAGATTGTATGTGAGGGTCACAGGTGCTCCGATTCCGAGATCCAGATAAGCTGGTAAGTGCTTTGCTGATGCTGAAGTCATTTCTGGAGCTTCGCGGAGAAGAAACGCAGTGGAGTCGTTTGAGAGTAGATGATCGCCTTGGGACGCCGTGAAATGCACCTCATGATGGGCTGATATGTGGCAAATTGGCGCACCGCTCGCATGCAAGGCCGCGGCATTGGCTTCGGCAACGTCCACGTTTCGATATGCTAAATACGTGACGTGCTTTCGTGATGAAGGTCGCTCAACCACTCGTGTGTTGATTAAGTCGATATCACCGGGCTGAGGTAATCCTCTTCGAACGCGAGCCAACATTGAAAACCATTCTGGGTCGCTGCACCCGCGATTTTGTTGCTTCAATTCGAAGTAGAGATCAATCTTCTCCCACAACTGCCTGCCCTCGCACTCTGTGACAGTAGAGAGTGCCTTCTCCGGGACTGAGAGTGGTTTTAGTTTGACTGGACCCAACTGGCCTGGGTCCCCGGTAAGAATCATGTCTCTTCCTCCAAATGGTGCTCCATTGTGCGCTGGGAATATCTCTCTCAGGCGTCCGTCCATCCAGTGCAGCATTCCGCTAGACACTGTTCCAAACTCGTCGACGATAACCAGATGGACGTCCTCGTACTCTTGTTGGAGTCGTTGCAGCGATGCTTGTCCGCCAACTTTCTCTGTTAATGCCTCATAATTGCCCCGGAAGTTGCAGCTCTGAGCAAATGATAAAGCAGACGCGATAGTCTTGCCTCCAACAAGGAAGGCCGCTGAACCTTGGTGCGCCATTATGAGCACTTTTTTCTTCGCCTCTTCCGCTCCGAACACGACGCGTAAGTCTTCAATAATGTGTCGAATCAGCCAGCTCTTTCCTGTGCCTCCTTCACCGCACACAACCATCTGCATGGGCTGACATTCCGTTTTTTGGATCGTGGCTAGCGCGCGGCGGCGGCTTTGAGCCATACACATAGCAAACGGCAACCACTGATCTGATGACATCGCTGGACTCTGGTCCGCTGTTGGGTATACGTAGGGGTGATTCCGGCTCGTAGTTGCGTTGCCACGCTCAAGTGCTTCGGTCTGTCCACAAAGCGCATCTTTCAGAAAGGTCTTGGCTCTGATGATGTCTTCTTCCGAATACTGGAATCTTGATGCAAATGGCACGGCCGCAGTCAACTCGGCCTCTGCGGAGGTCTGTAAAACGGAGTTTACGTCTAGTCCGATAGACCACTGCGGCGATGGTAAAGCCAGGCTTGACTCCCGGGCATGTTCAGCACTGGCGATTGCTGATTCTCGCTCCGCTTGCTCGTTGATATGGGCAGAATACGATGAAGTTCCCCGAGCCTTCCATTGCCGATAGGCCTCCACAGCGTCGTCATCTTCCAAGGGGATGTCTCCGAGTACACGCCACGGTCGATGTAGAAATAGCTGTGCGTAACAGTAGTCAGCGTTCTCTTCGTCCGTCCGATATCGAGGGCTAGGTCGGACCAGCTGCTTCTGCGCTCGACATTTGATGTAGCCACGATTATCCAATCGCTTCCAGCGCTTCAAGCGCTGGGTATCCTTCGGCTCTTCTTTCGACACCTCGTATCCTTCACAGAATTCGCGAAACGTGATACTCTCGAAAAGTGGAATATGTGGGCGCTGCATGTACGCCATCTCCACATCTTCAACCCGAATGCCGTCCACATCAAATGATGGTACTGACGGGTTAC